>JAFIRS010002653.1:0-194952 GCA_018342105.1 Gonioctena quinquepunctata | reverse complement strand
TGATCAAATAAAATCATATGTCCTGAACTCAACGGTATATAGCCATTTCAAAAAAAATATTTTTTTCGAAAGTATATATATTTTTCGATAACTGACCCGATTCTAACACTGTATATATAGGTTGAAAAATGTCCCGGAACTGATCGCTTGACATATATATATATATATATATATATATATATATATATATATATAAATATATATATATATATATATATATATATATATGAACTTCACAAGTAGGCAAAATCCTACAAGTAATCGTAGGAACAAAACAAATCACAAAAGTCTGAAGTTATTATCCATGACCGAATGATGGATATTCATGAATGTGCACACAGGGTATGTCTGCTGCAGCCTCTCTGATACTTGATTTTTAAATCCGTAAGATCTTCTCGGTTGATTGCAGCTAACCATAGAGCTCTTCTTCTCGATCAGTCATTTTTATTGGTCAAAAACTTGATTTGAAACTATAGGCACCGAGTGAAACCCGACTCTATATCCCTGTCGTGACGGGACCCACAGTTCAACTACAATGCAAGTAAGGGGCATTTTATTTCAGTTGAAGCACGAATTATAATCCAAAATTGAAAGAACTACTCAAATTCGCACAGAAAATCACAAAATTTTGACCACTATGGTCGCTTATGACGAGTTACAATGTGTGCCAACAGCCGCCATATTGCTTTCGTTTTGACAGGTCGATGGATTGCCTAATAGATAATTACTGTGTTGACAAACTTGACATTTTCACAAACGTCCTTGAAATCCCCTCGATTCAGGGGGAAAAATAGCTGGAGAACGCAACTTTCATAATTTCAAAATTATTGGCAAGAGTTATATTTTGTTACTGATTGTCTTTTTCTAAAACTGGAACAGAAGTTCAGTTTTGTTTCAGTTTCCCTGAAAGTTCAATAGATGGCGATCGCGAATTGTATCCAATACTTTTTCCATAGAGATTGGCTGACTATGTCTTTAGACAATGGTTTAAGGTAAGCTTTGTCGACAGAATTAATGTTCTATGACAATGAAGCATTTCTGTTTGAGTTTGCGCGATAAATTTCGAATGTGATATTTGCATCGCGAAAAATTCGCATGCGATACTCTTCTCGTTCGATACGCTATTCCTGAACCGAATGCGATAAAGAGTTGGTCGGTTTCGAAGGGTGTGAGGGAAATCTTAGCTTGGGTCACGAATTCAACCAATAGCTGAAAGGTATTTAAATCACATGACTTGGCTGCTTGGCTCCTCACGTTGTCAACTGTTCTCAATATTTATAGCTGACTCTCTACCTACTACCTACCACAAAACACATACACATGTGTATGTGTTTTGTGCTACCTACTTCCCTCCTCTATATAGGGAGACACTAGTCGAATTACTTCACAAACTAATTCTTTTGAAAACGAAACATTCTAACAAATTGTCTATCTCCAAGTTCGAATGCATTTATACGAGGGTGCTACGGCACCCGCAGCATCGTCTACTACTTCTGCAATAGTGATCATTGCAAGTTTATCAAAATTTGTCGTTTCGTTATATCACGAGTACAACATGTAAACAATGAACTGAGGTTAGGATTTAAGTCAATCCGATCATAATTCTTATCGCATGCTGAATATCCGCTCGTTGTTTTATGGTCGATAATTATCGCTGGTGATATTCGAACATACCAGTTTTGGGGTATACTTCGATAAAGTGCAAAAATCGCATGCGATATTGCGAGGAGTGAACTAAAAATAGCAGCCCTGTGCTTGTCAATCAAAGTCTCATAGACAAGAGTTCGTCTCATCAGTTATAATGTCTATGATGTTTCAGAATAAATCAAGTGGCAATATTGCTTGTAAATGTTGAAAAACAAAATAAAAAGTAAATAATGGGAATGGTTAGCATTCCAATTTCATCGGGTGCAGAAAAAAACTCGTAAAAAGCGAATCAATCATGTATGAAATTTTTCTGTTACGTTATCGTAATTTTGACTTCAGTTCTAGCAAGAAATAGTCCCTTATACAGGTAGATTCGTCCGAGTAAATATGGATTCCTGGGAAATTTTCCCAGATGACCAATTAGTTTCTAGGCAGTTCCCTAGTACCTCCCAGTCTGCTGTGATAAAATTCAAAGAAGAGTCCTCTGAAGTTTCATTTGATTACAGTACTGCCCAATTGACTAACATAGACATCAAGAAAGAACTAAAGTTGGAAAGTTCAAACTCCACAGAATGGAAAAATCAAGAGTTGAACACCAATGGTTTGGGTTATGTTAAGATAGAGAACGACCTCGAAGATTTGGTTACAAATAACAGTCATTTCTCGATTGAAACGAGTAATACCAATAAGCCAAAGACTGGTAGTTCTTTCATCGAACCCATTGACATTAAAGGAAGCGTATCCAAAAGCCATTTCATTAACGAGTGTAGTGATAGTTCATCAAGTATTGAGACTTTATTAGTTAAATGTGAGGAGCCAGAACAAGAAAGTTGTGAGCAGTATCAACTGGACATCCAAAAAGAAATTGAAAAATGCATCAAGGAAGATAAAGAAGCTAATACTGTTCATACAATAGTTGAAAATAATACAACTTCTTATAAATGTCAAATGTGTGATGCAGTTTTCCTGAAATTTCCTGAATATAATGTGCACAAAAAGAATCATTTCATGGAGAAACGAAGGTGGGTAAAT
The DNA here is from genome assembly GCA_018342105.1 of Gonioctena quinquepunctata. Taxonomy (NCBI): domain Eukaryota; kingdom Metazoa; phylum Arthropoda; class Insecta; order Coleoptera; family Chrysomelidae; genus Gonioctena; species Gonioctena quinquepunctata. The sequence goes on along the minus strand of JAFIRS010002653.1, from coordinate 192,273 downwards.
TTTTTTATATAATAATTATTTATTGTTTTGTTTTCTTTAACATTCTCATTGTTCCAGATGAACTGCTGTTATCTGCAAAATATTTGTGTTTATTGTTTACACAGGAGATAATATCTTTTTTTTTTCAAACAACAACCTCCTATTTTTGATACCCTTTTGTGATTTACCACTAAATTGCCCAGCAAGCACAAAAACATCTCAGAGATGTTGAAAATACGAGATTTTGAGACATTGAACATCCACTGCAATATTCTGTTTATACATGAATTGAACTTTTATTGAACAGCCAATGTCCGCCGCAGGTGACGATTTTCAGGATGTCACACAAAGAACCTGCCCTAAGTTTTTTTAATAGCCTTTTTATATCCCCAAAACGTTTTGCGCGCATTAAATCAGTGTAAATAAAACATTTTTAGAAATAACTTTCTGAAGCCTTTTGTTATTTATTTGGACATTTGAAGGTGTCACATTCTATTTGAAATGGAGTGTATTTTCAATTTTTATACCCAGAAATGCATCCCTCTTTCAGTATGTCAGTCTATCATGTAATCTAAATGGAGATTCTCGTTGAAAAATCGAACTTAATACATTCTGAGTGAAACTTTTCCGTGAATTTATTCTGTTAGTGTTGATATTGAAAAATAAAAATGAAGTTTGGTTATAACTTCCCAGGCATTTATATTCCTTAGGGTACATAGGGTAGGTTCGCCAGTTAGCCGCCCCCCTCCAGTAGTCGGCTAGAATCTACTTAATTTTATAATATTTTGAAATTTGTGCGAATTTTGAGATGATAGCACACCTAAAAATTATTTGTTGCCTATCTGAAATAAAACTATCACTTTCTCTTTTCCACAAACCCATCTTTATTCCTGTGATTCCCGCTCAAAGTTAACAGTGTTCACTAGCCCAGTGTTTGAAGTAGTTAGTAAACTTGATTCAAGATCTAGAGCAAAGTGTTTGGAGGTGAGTTTAATTTCACACATAACTGTTGAATTTATTTTGGTGTGTTTTGATGGTGGAATATACTTTTAAAATTATATTGTTTCATTCGTACAGCCATATTTTATTTATTTTTCTTGAAAACAGGGGGGCCGGCCACTAGCATAAAGATTTGTCAGAGTAGCCAGAAGCGCCACCGCGCCAACTACTGGAATATGAGCTATATTTTGTTTCTGTCCCTTTCACACTTGTCCATTCAGATATCAATTTATTTCCGTCATCATTATACAGTACGAAATGAGCTGATTATCTACACCAGTAGTCGGCCGTGAGGATTTTTAAAAATGAAAAGGTGACAGCGGATAGAATTGAATGGCCAACTACTGGAATAGACATCAATCGCTGAGTTCTCCAGTAGTCGGCCGTAACATTTTAAGCTGGTTTTAGTTTCATTTTTTCGGTTGAAATTTGAAATTTCAGCTTTTAGATAGTGGAAAACCAGCAAAAACAAAAGTATCATCAATATTCTGAAGAAAATTTGCAAAGAGCGCTCAAAGATATAAAAAATGGCGCTAAAATTCGCAAATCCTGTCGAAACTATGGGATTCCGCATACAACACTACAGGATCGGATCAAGGGCCGAGTTGCCAACAAGCCACATAAAATGGGTCCAGATCCGATTTTAAGTCTGGAGAACGAAAATAAATTGGTTGAATGGATAAATAATTTAGCTAAATGTGGGTTTCCAGTTAAAAAACAAGAATTGATTCAAACTGTCCAAAAAATAATTGGGGAAGAAAAAATAAAAACGCCATTTAAAGAAAGGAAACCCGGACAACTTATCAGTATACCTAATCAGTAACAGTTCAAAAAGTTTTTTATTTTTATTTCACCCTTTTGTTTAATTTTATTATTATAAATGTTTCATTTTTTGCATTTTTTATTAAGGAGTTTTATTAAAAAACAAATATTTTATATATTGTTTGTATCACGGGCACAATTCACCAGACAGTGATATTATTTTCTTTGCCTATAGTTTTGTGAAATTGACTTTACCTACCCATGGATAAGAATTTTTGCTGAGGAAATTAGTTATTTGTTTTATTTTTTCTACGCTTTTTTTTCGTTTTTATTTTCTTTTCACTGTCATTATTACTTACCTACACTTGGATATTTGTTCTTAATAATTTTCATGAATAAGTAAACCGCAGGTGACGAGTGGCAAAATACTTTTGTACGGACCTGGTGATTAATCGCCAAAACTACCAGGGCCGACTACTGGTCCACGCCTGGCCGACTAGTGAAATATTAACGGCCGACTACTGGCAAAAGTGTTCAATTTTAAGAAAAAAAAACAAACAGAAAACCTCTTCAAATTCAATCTTTCTTTTTCTTCACCCTTTAAAAACTGAATTTGAGTGCTACACGCTAACATAAGATTTTTTAAATTAATTCGAAAGAGCTGTCTGCAATTAAAGGTGTAAGTTAAAGTTTAACAAAAAAGGCCTACTACTGGCGAACGTACCTTACTGTAATTAAGATTTCATCTCATGAAACATATTCGATATGAAACATAGGGGAAAGTGGTCACCCTTCGTACACTTTTTTCTTTGCTTTATAATCAACTGACTACATTTTCTAATTAATGCACCAAAGTGTACCAAATATATCGGAGAAAATTATAAGAAAGTCTGAAACTGTTAATAGCGCTTTTTCTTGCATAAGATATTTGTACGAAAGTACCCCACATGTGGGGTACTTTCATGGGGTAGATTCATACAGGGTAATTAAAAAGTATAATAAACTTGCCAGCTTTCATTAAATAACAAAAAATATGTATTACTCTGAAAACTAACTTAATAATATTGAACTCGACTCATAGTTAACATAAATTCTTCTCGTGGAAAATAATATAAAGTAAAAATCACTTAGTCTACTTATTGGTAATTTTAACCTTTATAATCAGTCCAAATGAGATCTTTGTATGTGAATCTTTGACAATTTGAACATTAAGTAGGTAATCAGACATTTGGTCAACTTTGGAAGTTATTGCTTAGAAATAAAGTGAGTTTATACAGCACGTAAAATGAAATAAGAGATAAAATAAAGTAATTTAAAAAGTCAAAACTACACAACATCCATAACAAGTTTATACAGAAATAAAATAAAATAAGAAGCAATATAAAATAAGCAGTAAAATAAAAGATTGTTATGTTTCATCTTTTATTTTACTTTGACTAGTTGTTAGATGCATGTACTTATTGAATAATTTAGACAAATTGACGAAAGTTGATGATAGATGACATGATATAATAGCTATTCAGTCCTAGTATATGTTTTTGTTTACATAAGCGGGAAATGATGTTTCATTTGAACAAATTTCGTTTTTGTCCAATAATGCCTTTTGACAACAGTGGCTTATTTTTTACTCAATAAACGATAACTAACCAATTTTTTAAGTATAGATAATTGAAGTTTGAAGTAATGTCAACATAAAATCCCAAATTTCTATTGGCAGCTTGTTACTTCTTAAATTAATTTACTCAGTTCTATAAACACTCTGAAAATTATTACTTCTCATTTTATTTTACATGCTGTATAAACTCACTATTATTTAAATTAATTGCAATAGTAAAAAATCTAGACATTCTAGCTGTACAATATGACGGTGGCTTAGGATCAGGGAGGATAATGGTGACGTCACTGATATACAAAGTGTGCCTTCTACATCAGTGAAAACAAATGACTATGATGATCCCGGTTTCTTCCGAAGATAATATACTTTCAGCTCTGTACTCGAATAATGACTGAGGACTTTTCTCACGTAATATACAACAGAAGTTTTCTTTTCAAACTTTACCAAAATGAAACAATTATCTTGGATATTCTGTTATCTCACATCAATGTTATCGCAACAATTGGTAATCTTCATCGCTTTCATCAAAATCAAGCAGAGACATGAGCTGTCCTGCAAGCTTAATTGCGACCCTTCAGATTCAGTGTCATCTCTTTCTATTTTATTTGCTTTCTTTTTTTTTGTCTTGAATTCAGTTTCAGCAAACTACGTTTCATTTCTTTAGCTCTGGCTCTTCTTTCCTGTTCCATTTCTTTTAATTCCTTCTGCCTATGTCAAGTAACATGGCGGCAGCTAAGACTGCACACAAGGAAACGCATGTATGGGCGCTGCTTAGTTGTTCTGTCATACTTACTATACGAATGTGCCCCATGTACGAAGGGTGACCACTTTCCCCTACTAACCACCAATTTTAAAGATAATTGCAATATGATTAGATTCTCATGTATAATTTCAATTGTATCTCTAGGATGGAAGATTTAGTTGAAATTATATTCAGAAATATATTCATTTTCACAGTGATTCTTCAGTTTTATCACAAACCGAATTCTTCTATTTGAAGAGTTAATATATTTCGGGTCGCATGAGTTTGTTGCAAAACATGTGAAGTTGTTTTTTATTTTCGAACTCCTCTTAATCTGAAAACTAACAAAGTTCCTAATGAAAAAATGATGAACAGGTCGTTTTTTTTCAAGAATCTTCAATAATACAATTTGACCATGTCATTATACAGATTCGAACAACCTATAAAAAAATACACATTGCAATTGTGGTTATATTATGTTTCTGGACGCTGCTAATACATTTCATTCATGTAATACTTCATTTACTTATTCAGTGATATCAAAAATGTCTATTTTATAATTGGTAATGTTCACTATACTTCAAACACTCATTACTTTCCAGGTTTTTCTCAGTTAAAAATTTAAAAAAAACTTCAACCAACGCCGTCAACTCCAAAACAACGCAGAAAGAGACAGGTAGATTCAGAATACACTGTCAATACTGAAAACTGAATGCACTGCCATACAGTCCAGGGTTGTTCTGCGAGGTTTATCAAGTGTATCCCACTGTATGGCCAAATTGCAACAATGTAACATGGCGGGAAGTTTAAAATTAAAGGAGTGGATAGGTCATTTGGACATTGGTTTTTATTATAAATGTTAATGTTATAAATTGGAAAAATATGGTATCAGAGGAATTGCACAAAATCAAATTCAATCATATCTATCACAAAGAAAACAACATCTCTTTGAATATGACGATAAAGGATGCTTGCTGATGTCAGATAGTGCAATTGTGGAGAGAGGTGTGACACAAGGATCAATTCTTGGACCACTGCTGTACCTTCTCTATACAAATGAAATACCTGTCATCAGCGATGAATACAGTGTTTTACGCTGATCATACCTCACTGATCTTCAGAGAGGAAAATAAAGAGCTACTTCTCAGAAAAGTGAATAACACAATTGATACACTGCAAAAGTATTTTTCATCAGATAATATTTTATTAAATGTAACAAAAACTCAGCCATCATCGATCGGAAATAGAACAAATGACACAGTAAAAATATTGTACAAAAACGAAGAGATCGTCTCTATAGAAAGTGTCCTCTTCTTGGGAATACATATTGACAGGAAACTAGACTGGAAGTCACATATTTTGATGCTACAAATATATCTCATTATTGTTATGCACTGTGGTTAATTGCTGAAACTGTAGGCAAGGATGCAGCACTTTCATCATACCAGGCCTATATTTAATCCAGAATAAATATGGCATCATCTTTTGGGGAAAGTCGTGTAATTGATATACAAAGAATTATGGTCTTACAAAAACGGTGCACACGCAGTATATTAAAAATAAAACAAATGAAGTAACTGGAGTAAAACCATTCTATGACAGACTTGCTGTTCTCACTTTGGTTGGGCTACTTGTATATTGAGTCGTATATAAATAAGTGAGAATGGGAGTAGATCTGCAGATCATCTCCCTCCATGATCATAATCATAAATAAAATCAATATTTTGCAGCCTAAAAATAAAGAAAATAAAAATTGCTTGAAAAATTCTGGAATTCTGTACTGTTTATTTTTCAGGTGTAAAATATGCAATGTTACCCTCAAGAGTATCAGTAAGCTGCAAGATCATTTGTACAAGCACCTGAATATGAAACCATTCAGTTGTGATGAATGTGGAAAATCATTTCTATCAAAGCATCATGTAAAGTTACATCAGAAATGTCACAATACTGAAAAAACTTTTCAGTGTACCAAATGTGACAAGGCATTCAAAAACAAGGGGTCCTTGAGAAGTCACCAGCTTGTTCATGTAGAAAGGGTTCAGGAATTCATATGTAAGGTAAGAATTAGAGTATTTTTATTCTACTCCCTATGTTGGAAGTAAACAGATATAACAAAAAAAATACTATTGATAAAAAAGTAGAGAGTGAGATATATACACACACATATATAAACACCCCTGCATATATAACAGTAAAGCATACCCAGCAGAAAAACTTGTGAAACACTGAAGAAGATCCCTCCTACGAAAAATTCAATAGTGCCCCCCCCAGTCACACAAGAAGCAGCATCCCACAAACAAAACAAGGCTACCGAGGAGGCAATTATCGCTGCAAACTCTGATATAATCAAGAAAAAAACAGGAGCACCAGTCTCAAATGGAAAAAACAGACTACGATCCGCAGATAAATGAATAACTACATTACCAACAAGGGCAACTTTGTAAACTTATTACATATATATTCTTACGACCTTTTTCCTACATATATTTGTATATCTCCACCATTACCTTAAATTTTAAACTAATCCGCCTTGATATAATATTGTTAAATTTTATCCACATGGACCCTTACATAAAAGACTTCAAAATAAGAACATTCCCCCTGAATAATTGCAATGAAGCGAAAAAAGTCCTATCGATAAATAATAAATTGAGTAATCTAAAGTTCCTCAATACTAATATGTGTAGTGTTTAAAAAAATATAGATGAACTGAGAATCAATCTTGAAGAAGTTGGAACGTCTTTTGATTGCATAATCCTAACAGAAACTTTGCACGTGCCTTATACTTCTCCCCTAAATATGAATGATCATCTAACTTTGTTCAATGAAAGTAACTACAATCAAAATGATGGTGTTTTTGTTAAGGCAAACCTATACCATTGCCATAATCATATCGAACTAAACGGAAGTGTGTTACTGAAAATTAAAATGATTGTAAATGAACAGACCATCTGCATCCAAGCATTCTATAGATCTCCAGCAAGTAAAATTGATGACTTTTTAGACCAACTTCAAGATATACTAAACAAAGGAAATGATAACCCACACTGCAGTTTATTTGCTGGAGATATAAACATTGATTTATTGAAAGAAACTGAAGACATAATGAGTGAATATGGGTTCCACTAAACCATAAATACTACTACAAGAGCAAGAAATGGAACGGAATCATGTCTAGACCATATATTTATTAAAATGAAACATCAAAATTATAACAATATATTGCCTATTACCATCTCTACCACAATCACAGACCACTACATAACGCTATTACAAATCGTACTAAATAATAAAAAAATATATGGACTGAATAATAATTCAAAAAAAAACTTCCAAAGACTAGACAAAATATCACTGCTTGAATCCATTAGCTACATAAATTGGGAGGATGAATTGTACCCAATGTGTATCGAATCTGCAACCGAAAAATTCATTAACATAATAAATACCTGTATTAGTAAATCAACAAGATACATAAAAATTAAAAATAGTGAGTGAGCAGAAAAACCTGGATAACGAAAACATTAATAAAACATATCAACCAAAAAAACCAATTATATCGCAAATGGAAACAAGATCCAAATAATGAGAACGCAAAAAATAACTACCTAACAACCAAAAAAAATACTGAGAAAAAAATCAAAGATGCAAAAGACAAATATTATAAAAAGTTCATGGAAAATGAACAAATAGACAAAAAATTATGGAAAACTGTAATAAATCTGAAAATCGAAACAAAAAAAAATATTAAAACGAAAAGAGAAACCCACTGATCAAAAAATAATTGCTGACATGTTCAACAACTTCTTTGCCAATGTAGGAGGAAACCAAACAAATATAAAAAATAATCCTAACTACAAACCTAAAAAAACCTTACTTAACAAAAATACAATTTTTCTCACACCAACAAATATTAGTGAGATAAAGAACACCATAACTTGAAAAATAATAAATCTCCTGGGCATGATGGAATCAAAGCCGAAATTATTAAGGTTATAATTGAGTTTATTAGCAAACCCTTAATGGACATTTTAAACAAATCATTCGAAACAGGAATATTTCCCTCAATTCTGATGAACTCAATAGTAACTCCAATATTCAAATGTGGAGAAACTGATGATATCACAAATTATAGGCCTACTTCCCTTCTACCATCGATAAGTAAAGTCTTCGAAAAAATCCTGAAAACGAGATCAAACGCATTCCTAACAAAACATAATCTACTATCAACATCTCAGTACGGGCTTAGAGATAATAAATCTACTACGGATGCAATTCACTCCCTAACGAAAATCATATATGAATCCCTAGATTCAAGTACCCCCTCCATAGGTGTTTTCATAGATCTGAAAAAAGCATTCGATACGGTCGACCACTCCATACTTTTAGATACCCTAGAAGATATGGGTGTGAGTAAACTACAAAAACGGCTGCACATGAATAGGTGAAAAATATCCGGTGAATAAATTTATGTTCCATTTCTTCCACAGATGTTGACAAAAACACCTTGTAGAAAGAAATAAAATTAGTGTGGATAAAAAATGACAACTGGAATGCGATTTTGTTTTGTTGAGTGGTGAGTTGTCATTGTCATTGAGAACGTTATTTGGAGTTCATTCAGAACGATTTGAATGGACTTTTGGAACATGTTCCATTGCAAACCCGAAGAGGTATGTGGTTTATGCATGATGGCGCTCCTTCTCATTTTAGTTTGATTGTGCGGGACCATCTGAACCAGATTTTCCCCAATAGATGGATTGGTAGAGGTGGGCCATATTCATGGCCACCGCGGTCTCCGGATTTGAATCCATTGGATTTCTTTCTGTGGGGGCATCTAAAAAGCCTCATTTACGCTACACCTATTCACACCAGAGATGCCTTGTTGAATAGAATTACATTACATTGTGAAGCCATACGAAACGACCCTGGCATGCTATTTCAAGTGCAGAGAGGGTGTTTGCGCCGACTAAGAAAATGTATTGAGAGAGTCGGGGGTCATATTGAGCCGTTTTTGTAGCGAATTCTGCATTTCTGTTTGCTCTTGAGGCTTGCGATTGATTATTTACACCATGAGTTTTGTAAGGCAAACGTGTTTGCATGATAAAAATTCGTTATGAACATTGTACCTATCATTTCTATTTTCATGACAAATTAATCTCTTCGAATAATGATAGACATCTCAGGTTGGATGTGGTCGAACTAAAATGCATTTTTATCAAAAATCGTTGCTCCTATCGATTTTCCACACGAGTACTTTTATTCAGGAAATTGTCCAGGTAACCTTGTTTTGTTAAAACATATTGACAAATCCCAGTCAGTTCAAAGTTTTGGGGTGTGGACCATAGGGAGTAGTCCGCGTCGACTTTGTAGCAAAACAACTGACTCCTGCATGAAAGCTCATCGAAGGAATTCATTTGTTTAGCCAATCACCAAAATTTAGATGATTTTGAATATTCACTTTGGTATCTAGTAATTATTCAATTATCTACCAAAAGAAATCAAAGACGAAACTTCACTAAAATGCTTAAAAAAACAACTATTAACATTTGTAAAGAAAAATAAAAGAACTGATATTCATAAATTGATTGAAAAATGAACCTAAAACTGACCATAAAAAAAAATTAACTAACCTACCCCAAAAAATTTATTATTATAAGCTCACATTTATCTATTTGATCTCATAGGACATCTAACCCTTATTACATAATTGTTTTCATCTACACTATATTATTTACCACTATATACAACACTTCTGCAAATATTGTAATGTTCATTCATGTTCATATTGTAAAAATGTATTCTTATATGCACATATTTATCTATTTTATCCCACAGGATTTTTAATCCTTACTCTAGTAAACATTGTTCTTACTATATTTATTGATTATTATGGCAATAATGTAATGTTTATCTATCCCAACTAACATTATAGGAAAATTATACTAAGCAGAGGGGTAAAATGGCTTGAAGAAGTCCAAATTTACCTATTTCTGACCAAATATTCTACCTTCAACTACTAACTAATTCCAAAGTTATAATTCGAGTTATAAAAACCGCAACTGAGACCACCGGATCGCCTTCAAAAACCATAAACTTAATAGGCGTAATGCATAACATGAAATTACTTGTTATGAACTTAAAATATACCTTCACAGCCTCATGGGTCAATAGAGTTATTTATTAGGTTAAATTTCACCTAAAAGTGACCAGCAAAATGTGTTCAAAATACTTGAACTTTCAGGGAATACTTTCTAGTAAATATTAACCTAATTATTACCTCATGAATGTTCACATAGTCAGGGAATAAACAAGTCGGTAAATAGGTCTACTATACACTCTACATTACCTATTTTGGCACCAATTGAGTTGCCTAGGCATTTTTTGTCCTAGTTTATACCTACTGTTCCACAATGAGGGCAAGATTACTACAATATTTGTCTAATAAGACTAAATGTCTACAACAAAGTCAAAGTTACCAAAAATGAATTCCTCATAGTAACTTGGTCTATTATCAGATATTGAAGCCCAAATCGATTTCGGATGAGGATGACATGATACAATTTACTCTCTTCAAATAAGTTATTTTGGAGCTGAATTTTAGAAATCTATAAAATGCCAAGTAGAAATTCGAATAGAATTAATAAACCATACAGGTATACCACCAACTACTATCGATAATGGTAATGGAAATACAATGGGAATATAATCCGAACCTAAACTTCCCAAAGTCCAAAGTTCAGAGCCATCATGTTCCCACTTATGTGGTACATAAGAATATTCTACTATGTGCTGCTCCATGTCTTTTAATGATGGGAACTATTTCAAAACATTCATCCTCCATTTTTATGAATAAAATATTAAAGCAAATAAGTGTTAACCAACGACGGAGGCAATTCAAGACAGGGTTATGTTAGGTTATGCCGGTAATGGATGGATTGGCAGAATGAATGCATAGATAAGCTGCGTTCAACAAGCGTCATCTGTCGCCAGCGGTAAACTACTGCCGTAATGTTTTCAATGATACGACAAAATGAAATTCAATAAAGTTGGTCCAGCTGAAGCAAATGGGTAAAAAAAAATTATTGAATAAAGTGCAAGAAAATGAAAGCAAATAGCAAAACAATTGAAGATTGATGTATTGAAACTTGAAACGATGACTTCGAAAATTTCAACACTAATCATTGCGGCGTCCGAAAATGTAGAATTAAAGTTTTTAAGCAAATCATATTTCGATTTTATGAGAGGTAGTCACAATTGGCAAACAAATTGAATTGGATATTTCCGAGCACGGCATTCTGTAAAGTTAGCATTCTAAGAGTACTTTCAGACTATGCGGAACATGGACATGTCAAACTACAATTTTTGAGCCAATCACTGCACACCATTTGATATTTAAAATGTTATGATTGGCTATTTCTCTTCGGATAGAGATTCCCTCCTGACACTGAGATAACATTATCATGGATATTATTATGGCAACATGTGCACTGAATACAATTATCACGTACAATTTTCAATACCACTGATATTTGATGTTCAATTCCAGAATGAACACTTCAATTTCAGAATAAATACTTATTACGGGGTTTTGTAATATATATCGTTTTCTTTGAGTAACTAGGTATAGGCGAGATAGAGATACTTGGTTTTACCATCAACAAGAAGTAGAAAATAATGTTAATTTTTTCTCCGTATTAGTAATTAAAATGATCATTTTAGTGTTTCTGCTCAGAATATCGAATAACAACCATATAAATTTATCATCCACGATTCCAGTCCAACCAGAGAACGGAACGCATAGACATATCGCATGAAAAAACATTCAATAACAAATTTGTATTTCATCACGTGACCACAATGAAATCTGAAATCCCAAGATAAAGAAAATGGACTTCAAAGTCAGGAATAAAGGTTACTTTCGACTTTGCATGAAGCCTATGTGTTCTCAAAGTTGAAATTTTAGGAAAATGCGATTAAGGTCCCATATGGGATAGACGCCATATTTTTTGGTTTGAAGCGTTTCCGCCATTGCAAAAATTATCCATAGTTTTCTTGAATCGACTACATTTCAATGATAGATAGTCAAAAAATTGGTGTATATGATATGTATATACATACTTCATCTATGAAATTCGTTTCTGCAGTACAATACAAATTTGATATTTTGAGGGGGGCCCACTTGTTTTACATAAGTAAAATTCAACATTATCACAGAAAAGTTTGTATCGCAAATAAAATCCGAACTAGATGTGAATGCGAAACCATCACTTGCATACATCATTCTCTGATGTATGTTTCTTGACAGTTCTTTTTTCATGCGCCATGTTCATCTTCAAAGCTTTTACGAATAAACATGTAGGTTAAGATACACAATATGCAGTAAACTTTTATTATCTTCTTCTAACATTTGACTGTTTGTTTTAATATAGTGTTTATAACTTAAAATAGGTAGAAATGACTAAGTTTTTACCATCAGTCGACTATTCTGAAGGCAATTTTACCTATTTATGCCTTCGACTTATTAGGCAAAACGTCTTGATTGCCCAATTTTTGACTTCTGAATTACTTCCATTTTCTTCCCCATATTGGTAAATTTAAGGTAATTATAACGTAAGAATTACCTTCGCCAATTTGGGCGCTGACCTATTTGAAGTTCGAAATGACGTAAATTTTACCTAAAATGTTTGTTGGGATGTTCATATTTATGTTATCTTAAAATTGTTTATATTAGATTCCCACATACAAGTATGTATAATACTTCTGTGGGTATTGTCATGTTTATTCAGATTATATTGGGAAAAATTTGTCACTACCGCATAAATTATATCGATTTAATCACGAATAAACGTCATTATTATTATTATGCACAAGTTAGTTGAGCATTCGGTAGACTTGTTCCAGAATTGTACGTTGGGGATGTCTGTGAAAGGGAGTGATGTCCGGTGTTCTTCTTATGGCATATTTTTTTCAGGATTTCTAGATTTTCTGTTTGCTGAAGAATTTTAAAGTCAGCTGTTGTAGTCGTTTATCTATTGGAATCCTACTGTGCAAAAACTCATACTATTAACGTTATTATATGGTAACCTAGATACAGTGTTACGTTATGATTATTGTGCCCATAATGTCTCAATGACCATTTTAGAGTCGTTATATGTCCACCAACATGCGTAATGAAATCGTTACATAACAAGTCCTTTTTTTTCACATCATTTGAAACTACTTTCGTACGGGAAAAGTACTTACTCAAAGAGTAACAACAACTGAGCTGTTATGTTTCAGGTCTCTTCTTTTTAGGTTCTTTTGGATGTATTAAGTACATCATAATATACCTTAATTTATCTTTCCAACATATGATATTGATGGATTATTTACAATTAAAGTCAAGTCAATACATTAGCGCTTTCCTACGAAAATAAATAAAATATTTGAAAATACACTATTGAGCATAAAGTTTGACACAAATGATATATCCATTTGTGCCTAAGCTTCATATGCTATCTGTCTTCTGTCGAGTTTATATTACTATAAATCATGGTCAGTTAAAAATTACATAGATTATTAGAATGTATGAATAAAAAATCAATTGAATGCTGTGTGATTCAGTTGAATCTATATGTTAAATAGGGAGGATACAACAAAACTGTTCATAAGTTGGCGGGATACATCATTTAAGTAAACTCGAATTTGAAATAAAAAAATATATATCAAAACATGGAACATCAAACAAAAAATAAACAAAAATATACATGTTTTTGTAAAAATAAAATATATAAATAATTATTATTTACTGAAATCTCAGAACTAAAAACTTTTAAAATCCAAGAAGGGTACGTTAAACCTGAACTTTCAGTTTTTATTACGATGACTGCCTCAGTTTTTGGTTTCCCTTAATAATCATTATTTTGCATCTCGTAGCCATTCCATGGCTATTTTATCGAATAAACAATCCGAAAATGTTGGGACAACTTTCCATACTGCACCTAAAAAAATATGTATTGAAATATTTTATTAACAATGCTGTCAGAAGTGTTTCTCATTACCTCGCATGAGTTCGATAATAACCCTTTTTAGTTGCTTTTTTGAGTATTGGTCATAGGGTTTTTCCAGATGCTACAATAAAATATAGAAATACTTGAGTGTTTATAGTGTGCTTGTGTCGATCCATATATCATGTTGAAGTTGAGAATTGTGATACAATTCAAATATATTACCTTATTGTCCATGATGATATAGATACCTGGGGCCATACATATATCTATATATAGTTTTCAGTCGTCTTAAGGATATTTCCTGTTGATTCTTGGAATTGGGGTGCAAATTTTTTGGCAAAACTGAAGCCACAAACAAATCAAACCATCATATTGAGATTTATTAATCACCCTCCTAGTAGAAAACAATATGATGATGTGACACAACTTTTTTTCACATTGATTTTCTTGTAGATAGGTAATAAATACCATCAATAATTTGATCACTCAAAAAAACTCACTAAGTAGTATAGAACCGGTACAAGAGATCGATAAACGATAAATGAAATACCGCCACTTATTTGAGGTTAACCGCAGAGCAGACAAAGATAAAACACAAGACCAGATCAGTACGTTTTTGCAACGAATCAGTTATGTCATATTTCTTAACCACCAAACGTATCTTCGATGTCCCCATGGTATTGAAATGTTCTGAAACCAGAACATCCCAAAGATATAAATAAGAGACATTGCTATAAATAATACACCAAGATGTTTTAAAGATGTCTCAAAGTTCGTTTGGTACGAAATGAAGCTGTGATGATTCTTTGGGCTGTATTAGTGACAATATTAATAATATCACAATATTATGTCTCTATAACTTATAAATTATGTTTTCTCAGAAACGTCGTCACGGGTACAAGAATTAAAAGTTAATAAACCTCCCGGGTATTTTTCTTGCTCAGTGTGATTACCTTGGTTTTTTGTGTACCAGGTTATTGGGGTGACACATCTTGGTAACCTTTTGTTATGATGATGTTTAGACAATTCTGAGATTGTTTAGTGCTCTGTTTTTACAGTTTAGGAAAATCATGTGTCCATATTCAATCATGGGGCGGCATCATATCATCTTGTAGATGCGGCTTGCTGTATTTATGTTGATTCCCTTTCCTCTGAAGGTGAGATTATGGAAGTGTTTGGCTCTTGCTATAGTGTTTTTTTTTTCTTAGTTTGAGTATGTGCATTGTAGTTCAGTTTGTTGTTGAACTTTATGCCCAGATAATTAACCGTTGTTTCAGGTTGGATATTGTGCTGTTGGATTCTGAGAAAGGGGGATGCTGGATGATTACAAAGGATGAAGTGGGATTTTTCGGGATTAGGTTTAAGTCTCCATTTGTTAAACTAGGAGGAAGTGGAGTTTGGAGTTTATGACTGACTGTGTTGTTTTTTCATGTATTATCAAGGCGGTGTCATCTGCTAATTGTAGGAGGTTTGACGAACTATTAAAGTGTTCTAGATCCTTGTATTGGTGGTTATAAATGTCCGCACAGAATGGGTTGTACAATATGGGAGATAGAGGTGATCCTTGAGGAAGTCCTTGCTGTGGTGTGAATTCTCTAGAGATAGCATTAGAAACTTTGACTTTCAGTTTCCTGTCTCTTAGCAGTTCTCGGAGGATGAAGATAATATATTTGGGGCAGTTCATCAGGAAGAGCTTATACAGCAAGCCCGTGTGCCATACACTATCGAAAGCTTTATTTATGTCCAAGAATAAAGCTCCTTTTTTCTGTTTAACTTGGAGGCTTCTATGTTGTTAGTAAGAATTGTGAGAGGGTGTGCTGTTAAGGGATGTGCTTTAAATCCAAACGGATTGTGCTTCATATGGTTGTTTCTAATCAGTTTTTTCATAATATCTTTTCCAGGTTTTTGGATAACACTGGCAACAGTGTGATTAGTCTGTAATTTTGAGGTTCTGTAGAATCTGTACCGATTTTGGGAATTGTTATAATTATACCTGATTTCCACTGTTTGGGGATGTAGTGATAGTTTAAGTATTTGTATATACGAATGATGTACTTGTGTATTTGCTCGTCCAATCTTCTCAATTTTTTTGTTTGTTAAGAGGTCATGTCCAGGGCCTGTATTTTTATCTTGATTGATGATATCAAAATACTCGTCTTCTGCAATAGGATGTTCTTCTTGTGGGGTTCAGCTGCAAAGTATCTTTCAAACCATGTATTGACAATTTCGTAGTGGTTGTTGTCAAAGTTTATGTCTTGTGTTTCGGTATATTCGGATTCAAATTGTTTACCAAAAACATTTGCTTTTTCTACTGTGGTTTCATATGTTTTGTTGTTAATTTCAATTGGCTTGTTGCTACACATTGAGTTTTTTTGTATTTGAACAGTTTTTTAATTTTATACCAGTATGTCTGCCGTTTTTTACTGTTTATTTTTATTTATTTATTGTACACAAATAATACAGTGATACAGAATAAGAAAATATATATATATATATATATATATATATATACCAAGTATGATACAAAGATAAATTAGGTTAATAACATAATAATAAAGAATAATAAAACAAACAAGTATGAAAGTTGATACAATATATAAGGGACAGGGTACAGATTGTGTACAGAAAGCACCTAAGTGACTTAACACTTGTGTTGTGCTACAAAGTAATGTTAATTGATCTAAAATTACAGTTGTGTACAGAAAGTAAAGAATTAAATAGTGGTTTTATATCATGTTATTAGTGTAACTATTGATGTTCTAGTATTTTGATAAATTCGAAGTAATTTGCGAAGATGAACTTTTTTGATTCTCTCGAGAAGGTTTTATGATTTTTAATATGTTTTACCTCTAGGGGTAGGATATTACAAGTTTTGGGTAACGTATAAGTTAAGAAACGGTGACAAACATTTTTATTGAATTTTGGAGTGGGTAGCAATTTGTTTGTAGTGCTTCTAGTGGTATAAGCTGTTGGAACAGAATTCTGAAGTATTTTCTTTTTGAATTCATACATACATACACTGTGAAAATATAATGTACGGATATTACTAATGTCTTCTGTATATATAAGGTTTGTATGGAAATATCTTTTTTCTTCAAAATTATTTTTAGAATATAGTTTTGTATTGTGTTCAGTTTTTGTAAAAAATTCTTATACATTGCCCCCCACACCAGAATACCATAACGAAAAAGTGATTCAGCTAGAGATTTGTAAATTAGTATGAGTAGATTTTTCGCTAAAAACTGTCGTAGCTGGTAAAATTTGTATATTAGCTTCCTCACCTTTTTTGTTAGATAGTCAATATGATTGTTCCACCTTAGATTTTCGTCAATAATTATGCGCAGGTATTTCACCTCGTTTGTTTCTTTAATTTCATCTTTCATACCTGGAACTTTAATACTGGAGAAATTAGGTCTGTTTGTTGCTGATATAGAGAAGGCGAGATAGTGGGTCTTACTAGCGTTTAATGAAAGGCGATACATACTCAGCCATTTATTAATTGCTTCCATGCTCTGCTGGACATAATTTTTAGTTTCAAGCCATGTGTTGCCACTCAAGATTGCAACCGTATCATCAGCGTATGATATGATTTTTGCTTTCCCGTTTAAACAGAGCAATGAATTTATATAAGCGTGAAAAAGTATTGGAGCAAGAACGGTTCCTTGGGGGACCCCCATTCTTATAGTCATAGTTTCACTTACGGTATTGTTTATTTTAACACATTGTTCCCGATTAGCCAAGTAACTGCTAAAGACATCAAACACTGCACCACGTATACCAAAACGTTCCAGTATGTTGAGAAGTATTGCATGGTCAACAGTGTCGAATGCTTTTGCCAACTCTAAAAACACTGCAATGCATTTTTTGTTTTCATCAAGTCCCCCTGTAATACTTGTAATAACATTGTACATGGCATCAGTAGTAGCTATACCGGCGCGAAACCCATATTGGTGATTATGTATAATCTTATTTTCATCAAAAAATTGTATTAAGCGTGTTTTTAGAAATTTTTTAAAGATCTTTCCAAAGCTGTTTATTACACTGATAGGTCTGTAATTACTAATTTTAGTTTTATCACCAGTTTTATGAATTTGTGTAAGATTTGAACTGAGTGGGGACATGTCCCTTTTGGATGATCAGATTGAATAAATGTTTAAGGGGTTGGAGAATGTATTGGTGGATCTGTTTAATTATTTCAGTGGTTATTCCATCTATGCCAGGGGAAGTGTTATTTTTCAATGTAGAAATATGCTCTATGAGTTCATTTTCTGTTATTGGATTGAGAAACATGTAATTGGGATTTATTTCAATATTTTCATTAATTGTTAATGAAGTGTCAATTTCTTTAATCATGTGTAAGCCAACATTATTAAAATAGTTATTACAATAATTTGCCATTAGTTTGGTATCTTAAATACACCATCTTCTTTAGCAATCTGTAAGATATTTTTATTATTTCTTTCATTGGTAGCTTCTAATATTAGTTGATACGTTTTTTTTAGATCATTTTTATTGTTTTTAATTTGTTCAAGATAATAGTTATTTTTAGTTTTATTCAGTAGTTTATTTAGTTTATTTCTATAAATTTTGTATTCTTGTTCTAATTCATATGAGAAGTGTTTATTTAGTTGATTTTTCAATTTATCCCTATTTCTTATCGATATAATTAACCCTTTAGTTATCCATGGTTTGATTTTCATGTGTTTTTTATGCCATAATTTTGTAGATTTGGAGTTTTCAATAACGTTATTAAGCTTATTTAAGGAGACATTGGTTCCGAGTTGAGGGTCGTTTTCATTTAATACTACATCCCAGTTTTCTAGCTGCAGTAAGTTTTCTAGTTTTTAAAAATCAATTATTGTTGCAAATTTTTTTGTTGTATCAGGAGTTATTGTTTTTTTGCGATTGAACTCTATATTTAGTGATACTGGGTAATGATCTGTAATATTATACTTAAGAATATATGAATTAAAAATCAAATTTTTGTTATTGTTAGATTTTTTAAGGAAAATGTGATCAATGCATGACCTAGTTTCTGGGGTAATCCTTGTGGGATTCAGTATGTATGGTACAAATCCATATTTAGCAAGCACAGACAGATATTTATTAACATAAACATCGTTTTCATTTAATAGATTGATGTTGATGTCACCAATAAGAACATCCATTTTATTGGTCTGTATTTTGTCCAGGTATGAATCTAGTTCATCAATAAACGAGATCAGGTTAGTTGGGTTAGGCCTGTATAGGGCAATTATTCTACAGGATACATTGTTTATTGTTAAATTTATGATACATAATGAGACACCACATATGGTTAATTTGTAGTTGAGGTTTGATTTTATTAGAATCAAAACTCCATCGTTCTTATTAAAATCACCGTCATTATGTAGCGTTGTATATCCTGGTATATTAAGGTTATTTATACATACATTTTTAAAGCATTCACTTAAAACAAAAACATCACAGGTTAAATTATATGTTTCAATGAGTGCTAGGAACTCATTGAAGTTTTTCTTAGCACTTCGAATATTAAAATGTGTAATGTTAAACAGTTTCGTTTTTGGCAGTACAAAATTTTCAGGTTCTACATATTCTCCTCGGTGGTCTTGTTCTAGTAAACTTAAATTTTCTAAGATAGTATCTTGATCCACTAGTACCGTTAACTACTGTGGTCAATTTTATTTTTTGTCAAATTGATATGGAACTGTAGAGTTGGACAATTAGTATCTGTCGAGTAATGGTCAACACTATTTTTCAATTTGTATTTATCGTTGGATTTAACACAATTGGCACAAACTTTTTTTATTTTTGGACAGCTTTCTTGTTCATGCTCTTCACTACAAAGTGGACAGATTAGTCTGTTAGGGCAGTTTTGTTTTTTATGATAGAACTCTTGACATTGGAAACAACGTGGGACTGTGAGATCCTCAAAGACTGAGTAACGTTCCCAACCTATGAATACCTTATTCAGTCGCATTAGTTGTCTAAAGGTTGATGGTGAGCATTCTCCATAGACTGTTGACTTGTTATTTTTTCCTTTTTTAATAAATGTTACCTTGATTTCGTCCAGGGCTTCGTTTTGTTGTTTTATTGAGGTTTCCATTTCTTCCTTTGAAAGATTTTGTTGAAACATTGGTATTTTAATCCTTTGTTTCTTCATCTTAGATGCTTCTATATCATACATATTTTCCATTTTATTTTTGATTTCATTTTCCAGAATTTCAAATTCTGTCTTGTTTTTGCATTTGATGATGACCGATCCAGATTTCGTAGATTTCAAACTTCTAATGCCAATTTTCAAATCGGATGGATTGATAGTATTTATAATTTCATTCTTAGTTTTTTCCACATCTTGGGGGATCTTAGGTTTTATTATTATATCAGGAGCATTTGGTGGAGCTATGTTAGAAAATGTATTCGAGCTCTGTTGTAGAGCCTCGGAGTAAGTAGGCATTGTTATGTAGGTGCGTTCTGATTCATAGTTGTTAAGTTTCTCTTGTAACATTTTTATAATTTCATTCTTATTATTTATTATTTCTTCCTTGTCTTTTATAGTATATTGCAAACTTTCCACATATTCATTGTTTCTGCATTTTTTGCAATTAAATTTCAAAGTGCGTTTTTGGAGTGGCATACATTTTAGTTCTGATGCTGTCAAATCAGAACACTCTGTACAAATAAGATTTCGGCAGGAATCACAAGAAAAACAAGCGGATTTGACTTCTTTTGTTGGTTGTTTTATTACCTTGCATAAAAAGCACTCCATTTGTTTTCATTATCATCCAGCCACTACACAAAAAGTCTGTTTTTTTTGTTGGACCTTTTATTTGCAGGTGTGAAGTTCCTTTGTATGCACAATATAAGTGTAATTATCTTCTAATATATGAAAGGATTCACTTTGTGTCCATCCACTCACTTATTCGGTAATCTTCTATTACTTTTTGAGTGTTCTTATTGAGTTCGTTAATTTTCTGTTTTGAGGTCTTGGTTACTATTAAGTTATAATAATGAAGGGTGGTAACTCATAGGTATAGTATATCTGTTTGGTATTCGTAGCCCTGTCAGTTTATATATATATATATATATATATTTATATAACGGGAATATAAACCTGAAATGAGAGCTCACCTTAATTGGTTGCATTTGGTTGTGAAAAAAATCAAACAAACAAATAAACAATTATATATATATATATATATATATATACATATATATATATATTTATATACTAGCTGACCCGACAGACGTCCTGTCCAAATTTCTATGTTCCCTAAAATGTTTTTCCCGAAAACTCTCGTCCGCGTAGAATTTCTGTTTTTCTATGTTTTCCTTTATGTTGTTCCATCTAGACTATGCTTTTGACTCCTTCCGCTTCCTGTTGTCCCGTTATCCCGTTTTCCTGTTATCCCGTTTTTTCTTTATCCCGTTATCCCCTTATCCTGTCATCCCATTATCCCGTTTTTTTGTTATCCCGTTATTTCCGTTATCCGATTTTCCTGTTATCCCGTTTTTCTTTATCCCGTTATCCCGTTTTCCCCTTATCCTGTCATCCCGGTTTTTTCGTTATCCCGTTATCCCGTTATTCCCGTTTTCCTGTTATCCCGTTTTTTCTTTATCCCGTTTTCCCCTTTTCCCCTTATCCTCTTATCCTTTCATCCCGTTTTTTCGTTATCCCGTTATTCCCGTTATCCCGTTTTTTATTTATCCCGTTATTCCGTTTTCCCGTTATTCCCTTTACCCTGTTATCCCGTTTTTTCGTTATCCCGTTATTCCCGTTGTCCTGTTATCCCGTTTTTTGTTTATCCCGTTATCCCGTTCTCAATTTATCGTACTACAATTATTATATTCGATGGCCATCTTGCAACTCTATTGCGGATCTGTGGATAAAATAAAATAAAAATCGCGATGGAAAAATAGGGGTTGATCGTAAAAGGGTGAAAATTTAGGGTTGTATGTATTTTTCAATGCTGTAACATAAATAAATAAAAACAAAAAATGTTGTCCAAAAATTTAAAAAAAAAATTTAAGGTTGAACAACCCTTATCACTTAGGGGTATGAAAAATAGCTAGTAGCCGATTCTCAGACCTACTGAATATGCATATAAAATTTTGTAAAAATCAGTAAAGCCGTTTCGGAGGAGTAAGGTAGCTAACATTGTGACATGACAATTTTATATATTAGATATATATATATATATATATATGTATATATAGGTATATATATATATATATAATAGACAATATATTTTAGGTTCTCCATTTTATATCCAGTATTGAATCCCTGTCTGTCAGACCATAAAGGGCAATACGCAATCACTAATCGAATATCTGAAAATACTTCTGAAGAAACAGTTAAGCTGTGCATCACTAAAAAGGGACTCCAAGTTTTTAGAGATTCATTGCTCAAAGTAGACTGGAGCTATTTTGAATATGAAAACATCGAAGTAAATCTCCTATCTGAATCTCTCCTCGATATTTTTCAAACTGCTATCCAAACTTCATTTCATACGAAAGCATTTTCTGCACCAAGAGATAATTCATTGAAACTAGATTGGTTTAATGATTCCCTCAAACAAATGAGAAATAGAGTTGAGGCTGCAAAAACCATAGCAGAAGTATCCAAAAACCATCAGTATTTTAAAGCCTACAAATTACTAAAAAAGGAATACAAATTCAATTTGCAGAAAGAGAAAAAAATTGCAAATGAGAAATTTATTTTGAACTCTGAAAATACTTCAAAAGCTTGCTGGACTTTAATAAATATAGAGAGAAATGCAGTGAAACGTCAACTTCCCCAAATTGAAATTTCCGGAAATGATTTAAATGATTTTTCTGTAATATAGCTGAAAAACTATAAAAGATCTTCCTATTTTATCAAATGACGAATTGAATCATTTCAAAACGTTTCCTTCACCTTTGGGTCTTTCTTCTTGGAACCAGTATGTCCACAAGAAGTGTATTCCGAATAAACTCGATGAAGAACTCAAATTCTCGTGATATACATGACTTGAATAGCCAGATGATAAAATCGGTGGCTGATATACTCGTAGTGCCTTTAACATCGATAATAAATCAAATGTTTTCAACTGGAATATTTCCTGATATTTTAAAATATCCAGGGTCATACCCTTGTTCAAAAAGGGCTGCAGAACCTCACCTGATAACCACCGCGATTAGCATTATTCCAATTATCGGAAAGATAATAGAGATAATCCTAAAAAATCGGTTGTATTATTATTTCGAAAGTCACTTCTATTTTAGCAAATCCCAATACGGTTTCAGAAAATAGATCCACTACTCAAGCTGCTTACCAAGTCGGATCTAACATAGTCGAGGGTCTTGATCAGGGTAAACATACTTCTTTAACCCTATGTGACTTGACCAAGGCTTTCGACTGTGTTTCCCACTCTATCCTCATTCAAAAATTGAGTTATTATGGCGTAAGAGGCACTGCTCTTAATCTGGTAGGGTCTTATCTTGAAAATAGGTATCAGTGCGT
This sequence comes from Gonioctena quinquepunctata, assembly GCA_018342105.1. Taxonomy (NCBI): domain Eukaryota; kingdom Metazoa; phylum Arthropoda; class Insecta; order Coleoptera; family Chrysomelidae; genus Gonioctena; species Gonioctena quinquepunctata. Next base: position 168,685 of record JAFIRS010002653.1, on the reverse strand, counting down.
CGACGTAAACAATATCAAGTCAGATTTAAAGCCAATTTGTCATGGCGTTCCTCAGGGTTCTGTCCTCGGCCCGTTATTATTCATCATTTATATGAATGACTTATGTAGCTTTATTTCACCAACAAAATGTGTTTTGTTTGCCGACGACACAACCCTCATATGCTCAGACAAATCATATACTAGTTTACCTCAAATGATGGACAGAAATAAAAATTTAGCAAACACTTGGTTCACAGCAAATAAACTGAAACTGAACGATGAGAAAACCCAGAATATTGTGATATCCTCAAACACCAGTGTTACTCTAGGAGACAGTGTTAATTTTCTAGGTATTCTTATTGATGCTAGACTTAGTTGGTCCAGCCATATTGAAGCCACTACTCGTAAGCTGTCTAGTGTTTCATTTGTTCTTAGACAGTTGAGGAATGCTGTAGGTTTGATGACACTGAAAATAGCATATTCACTATTCCACTCAGTTATTTCATATGGAGTTTTGATTTGGGGGCATTCCACAAACTCAATCACAATTTTCAGATTTCAGAAAAAAGCCATGAGAATCATGGCAAACGTAGGATATAGGGAACATTGTCGTCCTCTTTTTATTTCTATTTGAAATCATGCCACTTCCTACATTATATATTTATGTTGTGTTGTTGGAGATTCACAAGAATATTGAGATGTTTCCGAAACACTCCCACAATCATGATTATTCAACAAGATCCGCATGTTTATTGAATAATACAAGACATAGGTTAGCAGTTAGTCAAAAAAACTCGCTAAATTTGAATTTATACAACTGTCTCCATCCTTCAGTTAAATCTTTGGATTTCAGAAATTTCAAAAATAATATCAAGAGATATCTTCTCAACCACTGTTTCTACACAATCGAAGAATATGCTGCTGTAGCTGGTCAATTCATAGTTCTTGAAAAATGATTCTGTGATAAAGCCTGTTCTCATGTTTGTTGACTTTTTTATATTCATATTTTATTTTATTCCCAATCATGTGACACTGTGATCATTTCAAGAAATTTTGTTATGCCAATTTTATTTATGAAATTGATTACTTTTATCTAGAGACGTTGTTGCTCATTTTAAGTGTTTGACATAGTATCTATAGTATATATGACTTGCCATATATGTATTTTCTATATAAAGTGGTCAAATAAATTACTCTACTCTACTCTACTTGTTCATGTCTGCCAGATCTGTTGAAATCTGATCAACTGTTCGTGATAATTCACTGTTTGTAAATAGAATGTTGTTCTGATTCCAGAAATTGGCGAAGTTAGATTAGGTTAGGTAATCTCAATTTTCAAAGAAACGCTTATATATTCAGTATCTTTTATATCTGAGAAATAATATATGATAATTAACATATATATATATATATATATATATATATATATATATATATATGAAAAGCATCAAATTATAGATAATCTGTGCGGTGAAGCTTAGACCTAATGTCGTGGAATCTTAATAGCACGAAATTTCGTGCACATTAATAGGTCACCAACAGATGTCAGCATAGGCCAACCCACGACACAAGCCGTCCTGATGATTGGGAAACCATGAAACAGCTGTTGGCGGATGGTGAGCTCTCTTGGATTCGTAACAAATTTCTCTTTATCTAAATAAATATATATATATATATATATATATATATATATATATATATATATATATATATATATATATGAACAGTTTATTTTTTGTTTTGTTCTAATGAGCCAAAGTAAAGTGTAAAATGACGAATGATGATGACTGTTTCAATTCTGGAACCCCCTCAGACCCTGTGCAGGGGGCACCACAGGGCCGGGTCAACCCCTTCCCCCTCACTCAATCGGGGGAACAAATGACCATGCGACAAAACACCGAAAGGGAATAGGGACAACTCTTGGCCTTCTCGGTTTCTTTCAGGACACTGAAGAGGTTATGATTCCGAGCGTTCTCAGGGACAAGATCGGTAGAGGATTCTTCAGGGTACTGAACAAACGACAGGGGCCGCCCAAATGAACCTCTAGCACCGCAAGGTAGCCACGGCATTACATGCAGTCTCTAGGAGAGAACCCGAAGTGGCACCTAATCGGGAACCTTGGATACGTCATGGTAAAAAAAATCGTACCAGGTAAGATACAATGGTCCAGAGGGCTCAAGTGTCGTCGGAGGCCACAGCCTGACGAGCCTACAGGGTGGAGGTTTTAGTGGGCAAACCTGTGTCAGGGAGTCGCACACTTTGTCCGTAATGGGTTTCCTCCACCCCCAAAAAAAAAACCTACCTAACTCATGGAGGCAGTAAATACTGCTTCATTAAATTTGTTGCCAACAATATCCCGAGAAAAATATAACTGGGCATACAATCTTTTTATGAAATATCGTAAGAATAAAAATGTAAGTTATTTCTCAGAAAATGTTGTCATGCCATACCTCTTGGAGCTTGGTTCCAAGATGAAATCTTCAACTTTGTGGGCGATCTATTCAATGTTGAAGGCAACCATTGCAATTAGACATGATGTGGATATAATATTTTTTTAGTTTACAAATAACCGTAAGGAAATAATATTTCCTCACAATACAAAAATAAATATTTCCAAACAGTTATTTTCCGTTGGCTAGCAACAACTAAGTTCAAGGAAATATTGACTTTTTCTTTCAAATATTTCTGATCGATTTTCGGGAAAAAATCATCTATATGAACATTTTGGGTAGGAAAAGTGTTGTACACAATTATTTTTCATTGTAGTCAGTCATGTTGAGGTATCACTTGAAAGGTCTAGTTATATGGATTCCAAAACACATTTTTCGTAATTTTAGAATTACTGGTACTTGAAAATATTGCTCAAAATGTTCATTAAAACATATTCGCCCCTCCCCCTTGGAAGATTGCCCAAAGTGTGCTAGAAAACTATGCTAGTGATTCTAGGTCTTACAATATTCATTTCTGACTGCCAAAAATGTTCACCTAATTTATCTCCCAGATCAGTAGTGATCAATGATAATGCGTCTTTATGATAAGACGCATTATCAACTTTCGTTCTGCGGCAAATGAAAAAAAGCCAAAATGAAGGCGCCACACGAGAATAGATTTGAATATTGGATGGTGATGACTGAACAGGATTATATATTTATTTGTGGGATTTATGCAAAGAAGCTGAAAGAGACATGTTCCTAAGAGATAATAATTAATGATGAACCACATACCCCCATTTTGCCGTTATTAAAATAAATCATGCTGCAAAACCCTTATTGCCCGAGTGACACTTGCACTTAACACACTTGTCTTTCAAAATTCTTTCAATATCCACTTGTAGGGTGGAAAAAGAAAGTCAAACTATTTTTTTTCAGGTTTGTAGTCTGGACTGTAAAAATCTTCCGGATTTTCGCAAACATATGGAAGGACATGGTAAAAGATCCGAAATAAAATGTGGTCTGTGTAATAAAACTTTTGGTAGTGATAGAGGTCTGGAGTGTCACTTAAAATCACACACTGAACTAAAATTTCCTTGCGAGTATTGTGGAAAAATTTACCCTTCAATGTATAGAATCAAAAGGCACATCAAACGGGCCCATATTCCAAATCACTGCGAGGAATGTAAAAAGGTATGTAATTTCAGGTATCATCATTTTCGTGAAATTTTCGTCATGTAATCTCACGTAATGTAAGTCATAACATTTCACGCACAGCTGAGGGGCCACCATTAGTTGTTCCTATTATACATGATTTTGAAATGTTATATAAATGTATCTTGAATATATTAAATATTCATGTAAGCATTGACATGCATATAAGTAGGTAATAAAATGAGATTGAAGAATGTATCTCTAAAGGAAAATGGTTATAAGAAGAGGTACTTCAACATAAATCACTATGTAGTTTACCTATGAGTGGAAACTGATTCAATCAATAGTAAATAATTCAAACTGAGAGCTCACAGGTATTTACAAACCCTGATTCATTATAATTTCTGGTGCTAATTTTATATGAGCTAGGGGAGTTCAAAAAAGGGTTTGGGAGGGATGGTCTAGAATGAAGTGGCTCCTCAAGATTGATCACTTGAAGGTAAGTTAGATTATATTTCAGTGATCATAGATATTCAAACCAAATTCAGCAATATAAATGACAACTCACAACTAATTTTTTATATTTGTTACAATTCTGTTTTTTTTTATTAACCTTTTCACTGCGGATAGCGTTTTATGCAATTTCGTCTTTAATAGGCTGTTGAGAGCTGGGGATGATCAACACGGTTCCCGTAGTTAGGTGAAGGAATAATCTCGCGGACTTATAAGGTTCCCGCAGTAAAACGATATATTTATCTAGAGCCGTACTTACAATGATCTAGTTGCGACTATAATCTTGGACTGGCTGCTATTTTCAACATGAATAAGTGGAAAATTAGTGACTATACTCAATTTGGAACAGTAAACTCCACAATATTTTTAATTCTAGTCTTTTGTCTTGTCAATAAGTGGAGGTTACGATAAATGAAAATTTCTTAGAATTAACTTTCTCAGTGTCCAAGTGAGTTGTGACTTTAATAATGTATTGGCTGTATATTTTATTAAAACATGAATAAGTGGAAAATTACTGACTATACTCAATTTGGAACAGTAAATTCCTCAATATTTTTAATTCTAGTCTTTTGTCTTGTCAATAAGTGAAGGTTACGATAAATGAAAATTTCTTAGAATTAACTTTCTCAGTGTCCAAGTGAAATATACACTCAAGAATATATAACAATTATATTTTAATTTAATAACAAAAATAAGTATGAAAAAAACAAGCCAAATTATCTACAATAAAATACTTGGAATTCACTCTTTCCAAAGGAAATATACACTCAAGAATATATAAAAAAAATTATTAGATTCACTTACAAACTCATCCTCACTGTCACTTTTCATTAACAGTTCATAAAGTTTGTCTAAATATTTGTTTTCGTGAGCCATGTTTTTCAATGTTAAGTTAAAAAATTATCTAACCTGCATTTGATTCTTCACTAGTTCAATTGGGCACTTATTTTTATTATATAAAAATATGGAATAACAAAAATAATAAGTTCAAGATACACTAACTAATTCCCTGAAAACCAAAATACTCGCAGCAAGCCGATCTAATAAAAGACTACATAAATTCGGGAAACAATGCTTCGGAGTTTGTGCCTTATAAACAAAATGCTGATTCATACGGCTCCCGCCGTGAAGCACCAGACTTTTGAAACATTTTGTAAACGTCTCGGCCAGAAACAAACTACCATCTATAGGCAACACAAAACACATTAAAAATCGCGTATTCGACAGGTACCCGCAATTAAGGTAGTTCCGCCACGAGACAGTTGAATTAGGAAATTATTAAAATTTGGCATACGTATTGTTTAACCTGTGAACAACACCTCTATAAAATTTTAACAAGTTTCACCATCCCGAACCCGAGATATATATAATTGAAATTGACTCAATTAACACGTAACATATGGACCATGCATAGGCAAATAGCACATTATTAATTCTACCGTTAGTACTGAAATGAAGAAGTTTATGAAAAACGAGGAGGAGCAAGAGCAGGATATCACAGATATTGTGAAAAAAAAAGTGTGATTGACCTTCTAGTTTGACAGATATAATCAAAACTACTCTCGTTATTCAAAATAGTCCACGGGGAAGCGCACAGCCTAAAGGGAGGGGGGGGGGGTCGTAGAGAAATGCGGTTTGTGCCAGAGGACTTTTTAAAGAAGGACGGGGGACCATTTGAGGGTCTGAACGCGAAAAAAAACTCCTAGTTGACCCCATCGATTTAAAAAAATGTTCATAAAGAGTTCTACAAAAAAGTCGATTGAAGTTTTATCGAAAAACGATAATTTTTTCCCATGACGTATAATTTCTAGTGAGGGGGAGGGGGGTCTGAATTTTTTTTTTGCTGCTCTTTTCGGGGACATCAATTTTTTGAGTCAACGACTTTCTATAACGAAGAAATTTTCTAGAATCGATTGGGGGGGCAAGTGCCCCACTTCAAAAAAAATATTTTGTTTCCTTAGTGAAAAGGTTAAAAACAAAATGGTTGACTACTAAATTATTTTTGGAGAAGAAAATTTCTCTAAATTCTTGAAAAGTTAACTCCCTATTTATTACAGTAACTACACATCCACTGGGTACTATTTTCAAATTCCATTAGATAACTGTTAGTCTATTGAAATACCTATCCTTTTGCATCACCTTTGTTTTCTCTTTGAGAACCGTCCAGTTTTTCAATGTGTAAAAGAAGTACTTTTTAAAGAAATTTGTCTGAAATTAAAATCGAACTTTATTTTATATCGGGATAGTATAGAATATAATGTATTTAATGATCTATACAGGGTGTCCCTGGACTTAAATTTATTCACCGGATATTTTTCACCTATTCATGTGCAGCCGTTTTTGTAGTTTATTCGTTTGCTTTTTATTAGATATGTCTTCCGATGTGCGTTTTTTCAGCTAAATTTATCTTCGGGTTAAAGATTTTCTCCCATGAAATTATACTTATCAGTGAAACTCCTCAACATTTAAGCTGTGAATACGAATTTGCAACATCCAAATGTTGAGTTTCATGAGATTCAGATAACACAACACGAAACGTGCATATTCCACGCGTACATACAAAATATGGACTGAATTCTATATTTCATAGTGGAGAAGCGTGTAAGTTCAAAAACACCACGAATCTACATAACTTGATATTTCATTTGAAAAAATATCTACATTGTGAATGAAACTTTCAACTAGGTAGTGAACTTTTTGTTCACGACTTTATTTTAGCATATTTTCTATTATCCCTGTTATAAATGTTGTTGAATTAACGTTAGCATTAGTATTTCTACTGTGAACATTTTTCATTTCAAATAATGGTGGACGATCGGGTTTGATGTCGTCGAGTAAAACTGCATTTTTACTGAGAATCGTTGCTCCGATCAACTTTCCACACGAGTACTTTTATTCAGGAAATTGTCTACGTAACCTTATTTTGTTGAAAACTATTGAAAAATTATCTGTCATTTCAAAGTTTTGGGGTGTGGACCATCGGGGGTAGTCCGTTCCTGAATTTGTAGCCAAGCAACTGACTCCTGCATGAAAGCTCATCAAAGGAATTCATTTGTTTAGTCAATCACCAAAATTTAGATTATTTTGAACATTCACTTTGAAAGTTATCAAAGAAAAACATTTTTCATTTTGTAACTTTGAGGGCCCGTAACTTGGTAACGAAGGCTTTTAGGAACAAAAGTTGTATGAAGTACTGGTGATATTTTGACCCCATCTATACATTCCCGAGAGGAAAAGAGGAAGTCCAGGGACACCCTGTATATAAACATAGAACACACATATTTTCCAAGTGGCAAAAAAATTACTAGAAAATGACAATTCCGCAAACATTACTAGAAAAAATTGAGTCAATTTATTCCTGTAGTTGATGTAAAGAAATTATATTTTTTTAGGTATTTTATGATCGTGCACTCTACACCAAACACATTAAGGAGCACAATGCTAATAAGGCTGTAGAGTGTGAATATTGTCAAAAAAAGTTTGATAAAGCCAAAAATCTCAGTGAACACATAAGGCTCCAACATAAGCAAGACGAAGAGAAAAAGAAATGCCATATTTGTGGAAAAGAGTTCATTAACAATGCTCTACTTAAAAACCATGTCAAAATACACGACAAGTGTTTTAAGTGCCCACATTGTGATAGGCTATTCGCATCTAGGTGAATATAAGTTATATAATAATAATACTCTAATTATTTCCCGAAAAGAGTGAACGCCAAAGATATGGACTATGAGGAAATGCTTTCATATTCTATTTTTCAGATATAATCTTGAAACACATTCAGTGACACATTCCGGAGCTAAAAATCACAAATGCACTACATGTGAAAAAAGTTTCAGCACTAAAACTGGATTAAAAAATCACTATGCGACCCACAACGAAGATAGGCTTTTTCAATGTGAGATTTGTGCTAAGACATTCAAGACCAATCGTAGACTATATGTTCATAAACTTTGCCATGCAACAGAGGAAAAATATGAATGTGAAATTTGTTTACAGAAATTCAGGTATGTTGATACACTCCTATAACCAGGGTTTCTCTATCCAGGCAAAACACAATATCTCCAGGTTCAATACTAATTCAAATTATTTACCCATCCAGATTGGATTAAATGGTTTGTTATCAAAAAAGAGTCTTTTGATTATCATGTTAATCATTAATGGAAAACATTGGCCATTAAAAAAATATTCTTTTGATTTGATTGTTCAGAATTGCTAAAAAGAATACTCAGTAAAGGGTAAAAATTCATTCATTTCTGAAATTGACATGATAAAATATTTGTTTTCCTGCTTTTTTCTTGAGCCTAGCAATAAAAATAATAAAATAAAAATATATATTTTTTCAAATTATATCCATTTGAAGCATATCTCTAGTTCAAAAACTCAAAATGGTGTTCATTCTTGCTGAAGCTCTTGAAAATATGAGTGAGAGCTCATTGGATTCCGAATGACAACTAGAAAAATGTGCAGTGTTTCAAACCCACACATAAACAATTGCAAAAGTAATCAACAAATTAAGATAAAAAAAGGAATTAAGTTTTTTGCAAATAACTCGGAAATTATTAACATTTAAGAAATAAAAAAAAGTTCATAAAGAAGAAGAGATTTCCAATAAAAAAAGTCCCGACTCTCTGAACTCATCTCTATTAATAATAATTTAATGTTGAAATTAGAGCTCTGGGCTGCAAGTGCTAAGCCGTTACAATGCCCCAAAAAAAAAAATTTTTTTTATAAATATTAATTTAAAAATTTAAAAAATTATGGCATCTAAATACTTGAAGGAACAATATCCCACTGAAAAAAAATGTTTGAATTGATTTTTCATAAAATTACCATGTTTTTTTATTGCTTTATTTAAGTCGGCCTATTTCTGCGACTAGGGCTAAACACCGACGCCGGTGAGGACACTCCACCCAACCGGAAATTTTGCCGAATCTTCTATTGTTTTAAAGGTAGGGTTCTTTAACGACAACATCTATGAACTCGAGTCAGCCATCTTAACGTTCCCTCCGAATGACCACATATCTATCGTCTTATCTCGTGCTCATTGATAAGACGCCTGCAGCTGCGAATATGCTACTACGCTACAGTTGTTAGGGCATTTTAACGCGCCTATTCCTTGTCAAGTGGTCACTCATCCTGGTTCTAAACGCGCCCGACGTTGCTTAGTTCAGATAGCGATAAGACTCTCGTCAACCTGACCAGCCACCGGTGCCCTAGCCTATTCTTAATCAACGATTTTTTTTTAGATTTTCCATTTATTTCAAGTCGAATATTTCTCTTCTCCCAGTTCTTGGCAAAAACTTGGAAAAAATTATCAAAAATAGACTACAATCAGTTCTAGGGAATAGGATACCTGATTATCAGTTTGGATTCAAAAATGAGTGTTCAACATTACTTCCTCTCACAATCCTCTCCAACAACATCAAAACTCAACCGACAAAAATCTGCGTCTATTTTCCTGGACATCAATAAAGCCTTTGATAGTGTCTGGCTCAAAGGACTTATTTACAAACTCCACTCAATGGGGTGCCCAAGGCAGTTACTTTTTATAGTCAATTCCTTGCTATCCAAAAGAAGTCTTAAAGTTAAAGTGCTAAACGCAGGTTCGTTCATATTCTCCCCACAGCAGGGCTTACCCCAAGGATCCCCTCTTTCCCCCCTTCTTTATAACCTCTACTGCGCAGACATTTACAGCCATCATTTTCCCGATCCCGAACATTTCTCGCACCTGGGCTATATCCTACAGTTTGCGGATGACACAGTCTTGATTTCCCATGACAAATCCACGGAAGGGGCTATAGACAAACTACAAAGACTCACTGACTCTACATGCCATTGGTTTAATAAATGGAGATTGAAAGCAAACCCTACAAATCTCACCTGATGATATTCAATCATAAACTACTCCAACATCCCTACGATTACCATGCAACAACAACTACTCAGCCCAACGAGAGCCACAAAATACTTGGGAATCATAATCGACAGCAAACTCAATTTCAACCAGCACCTCCAAGAAAAGAAGAAAAGCATGATATCCAGAGCCAAGCACTTTAGAGGACTCACATACCAAAACAAGGGGATCAATGTGAAAACAGCCAGTAGCATTTACAAACTAATCTGTAGACCCATGATCGAGTATGGACACAGCGTCTTCCTCAATTGCAAGGCAACAGCCAAAAAGAAGATACAAGTTGCTGAAACCTCAGCACTCAGGACGATCACAAGAATTCGCCACCCAAATAATCCCCTACACAATCCTCCAAATAACCTCCTATACGAAATAACGAATGTTATGCCTATTGAAGATCGCCTGGACTATCTCTTTCACAGATTCTGTTCAAAGGCCAAAAATGTAGAACTACTGGTGAAGTTTTCAATAAGAAGAAACCTAGAAGTGCAACCCTTACATCGATACCCGCACACTACCACCCTTGATAGAATACAAGAACATTAATAGAACCAGTTTGTGTTTTTTTTTTCCCCTCTTTACTAGAGTAGATCTGGATAACAGTTTATAATGTCACATAATAACATCAATTTATATAAATTGTAACAATAGGCTGAAGGACTTCGGTCAATAGCCTGTTGAATTGAATTTGTTTCAGTTCAATAAAGTTCCTGTATTATTATTATTCAAGTCGAATAATTGTTAAACAAAAGCAACTAAAATTATTTCGGCGGGATATTTCTCAATCAAGTTTATTTCTATTGAAAAAGTAATAACAGTTATCAAATCTGTTCATTACAAATGGCGACATAGGTGGGAGAAATATTATTATAAATAAAAGCTAAAAAACAGTCTTTTTACCGATTGTTACAATTTTATATTGTAATATTTTATAAAATTTTGCAAATTTTTTTATCCTAGAGTATCGCAAATGATTACTTTTGAAGTTTTTCTTAATCTCTTGTTCAAATAATGAAAAATGTAAAGAAAAACTATGATTATAAACAATAAAAAAAATGACAAAAAAATCAAAAAACTTGTAATTAAGTTACCTCTGTATGTACACGTAATGTGTCGGCCGCTGCGTACAGTAAAATCCAATGCTCATATGATGCTGCCAGTTTCGAACTTTTGACAGAGCTTGTATACTCTGAATGTCCTGCACAATCACACTTCATGAATGGATAGGTGCGCTACATGTATAGAGAGCAGTGCTGTAACGTTGGCATTAGTGCACATTCAGCGTGTACATCCTTCTATGCCAATCGATATTGATGCTTCGATTTCTCATTCCCAGACTTTACTCTGCGCGCATACACTGTTGCCCATTCGTCACAGTTGGTTGTGTCTTCGTTCCGTTTTGAGTAAAATTAATATTTTTCATCAGTCGATATCTTCGAAACTAAACGGTCATAAATTACCATTTTGTTTTAAATTAATCCCACAATAGTACTTCATACACGTTTTTTTTTTATCTTAAGATCTGTTCAGCATCTATAATAAAAAATGTGAACAAAGTCTTATACGATCACTTGTTAAGTATAGGCAGCGTGTACAAAAAGATCCATTTTTAATTGCAAATATCTGACAAACTGGATTGTGGATCGATTTAAAAATGTGTGAGTCGGTTCATGGAGGTTATGTTTACACCATACTAAAATTTCAGGCGATTCCTAAGATTTGACTAGAACTACAGAAATACCTTAACCTATTTGTTTTTTATTTGATTTTAGACAGTAATAATAATCAATGAAAATAGTTTGTGGTCTTCAGACGAGAAAATGAAAACTAGAACTGAAAAATAAAAATATGGATCAGCCAGGGATCGAACCTGGGACCTTTCGATTTCTAGTCGAACGCTCTTCCACCTGAGCCACTGGTCCTTGTTCGAAACCGACGATTCACACCTTTAAATTCAGTTCTGTGTTAGTGACGAAGATGATGGGGGTTAATGTGATGCATGAAAACATTCACGCATGCACACCTGATGAAAATTATATTGGTCTATCCGCCGGTGTCAATCATGTTTACGATTTTCGACCAACTTCAGACTAGAAATTTTCAAGTGTGCATGACTCGAGCCAAGTAAATATAAAATGATGAAGTAGATAGCGTCTGTAATTAAATATCAATGGAAATAGTTTGTGGCATTCAGACGAGAAAATGAAAACTAGAACTATTTTCATTGATATTTAATTACAGACGCTATCTACTTCATCGTTTTATATTTACTTGGCTCGAGTCATGCATACTTGAAAATTTCCAGTCTGAAGTTGGTCGAAAATCATTAACATGATGGCGGATAGACCAATATAATTTTCATTAGGTGTGCATGCGTGAATGTTTTCATGCATCACATTAACCCCCATCATCTTCGTCACTAACACAGAACTGAATTCAAAGGTGTGAATCTTCGGTATCGAACAAGGACCAGTGGTTCAGGTGGAAGAGCGTTCGACTAGAAATCGAAAGGTCCCAGGTTCGATCCCTGGCTGATCCATATTTTTATTTTTCAGTTCTAGTTTTCATTTTCTGGTCTGAATGCCACAAACTATTTTCATTGATATTTAATTACAGACGCTATCTACTTCATCAGTAATAATAATATAACTTTTTTCAACTTTTCTTTTTCATTTTTTTTACCTTCAATAATTAATAACTAATATATTATAACAATTGAAAACATCACAATGTCATAATCTTATAAGGTATACTTGTGATAAAGTATCCACTAAGCGAAATAATTTTAGTGGCTTTTGTTTTAACAATTATATAAACAAAAACTCCTAAAAAAAATTAATTATTATTAGACTCATTTTATGAAAAATCAGTGGAAATTTTTTTTTTTTTTTCAGTGAGATATTGTTCCTTCAAGTATCTAGATAATACCATTTTTTTTTAAATCAACATTTATTAGTATAAAAAAAATTACTTTTTACAATTATTAAATTATTAGTAATAGAGATAGGGTTCCGGGAATCGGGACTGTTTTGTTAAAAATTTCTCTTTATTGATCTTTTTTAGAAATTTCTTAAATGTTAATATGTTAAAATGTTACAACTCCATATGCAGTTTTTGTGATATCAATACTTGTTCTGTGAAGCATATGAAAAAAGTAGCAATGGAAATATGGAATTGACTATAGTTAATCTGTTTTTGTTGTTTTTTTTCTTTTTTGTTACCGTAAGAAATTATGTACCATCACTTTTACCGTTTATTACCGTTCATAACCGTGCATTACCATTAATTAGTTTATATTAGTTTAGTGATTTTTCGTCTCACTAGTGTAATTTACACTTTGTTTTTTCTTTTTTCTTCTTTTTTTATATATTAATATTGTATCACATGTCACATTTGAACTTAATATTACTTGTTAATTATCTACTACTTAACAGTACTGATGTATTTAATTATGTCCTGTAATTGGGTTTTACCTGTTGGGCAATAAATGATTATTATTAATAGTTTCGAAGTTATTTGCCAAAAACGAAATTCCTTTTTTTATCCTTATTGTTGATAACTTTTGCAATTGTTTATGTTCAGGTTTGAAATTTTTCTAGACTTTATTCCGGATCCAATGAGCCCTCACTTATATTTTTACGAACTGTTGAAAGAATCAACACTATTTTGAATTTTTTATTAGACTAATAAGCTTGAGTATCAATAATTGATATTGAACCTCTTTATGATGATCGGATGATTTTTTTTACACTGAAAAACTTTTTTTTTCTTCATAGGGTCAAACAATATCTCAAGTATCACATGAACAAACATTCCACCAACAAACCATTTGAATGCTCGGTATGTAAGAAACGATTCAAGCATAAGAAGTCCAAAGAGAAGCACATGATCATCGGTAAACACAAACACAAAGGGGAAAACGAACATGACTGTGATTTCTGTGACGAAACGTTTTCCTCGAGAGAATTGCTGCTTGATCATTTCGCTGCGATTCATCATCAGGAAAACATCATTAATAGCATAAACGAATGTGAAGGTGCTGATCCTGATACGAATGGATATGAAGAAGCTGAGGAACCTGATGATAGTATCAAAAAAGAAAAAGAGGATGACACATGTCTGACTGGGGATGATAGTGTTGATATAGTTCCTCCTCAAAATTTTAGTACTAATGAAATGGAAGTAAAAATATATTATTAACAAACAAGAGATACAAGAGATACAATAAAATAATATGCCTACTCCTATGCCTTAAGAATAATGTAAAAGAGTTGGCAAAATAATTGGGCATAATAACTATGCATTTTTTCAGAAATGGTTCAGTGGAGGTGGAGACATCAGGGGCCATCGCGGGGCCATCTGGCCATGTGGAGGTATCTGGCCATGTGGAGGCATCTGGCCTTGTGCCGCTATCTGACCACCTGGTGGGGCTATTTGACATTGTTGTTGTACGGGGTTGTGTGGTAGCGATTGCGGAGTTAGGGAATCGTGAGGCGGTCCTCCAGGCAGCCCCATCTGCGCTGGAGGGCTATGAGGCAGCATCATGTGCTGCGCGTACGGATAAGTACCGAATAAGCCGCCAGAGAGCGCAATGTTCGGCGGGAAAGGCGCCCAGTGCACTGGCTCGGCGGGAAAGGCGCCGAGTGCACCGGCGAGCCATACTGCTGTTTCTGTTGCTGCAGCTTCATCTGCATCTCTGCTTTTGCAGTCAGTTCCTCATGAATCACAGTGCCACAATTTTTAACCATACTCTCCAAAAAATATACGGGTCGAATAGAGAACCTCCTCCTTTTTGGTTTCGTCGGTTAAAAACCAGAAGAGAATATAAAGCAGTATGAGGAATGGGGGAAATCAGCTTCTTTTTCAAACTGGTCAGTGCCAATCTTGGTTGAACATTCTGACAGATCATATCACATATTTGAAGAATTGAATTCCAATCTGGTTCCATTAATAAATTACTTGTGGCTTTGTCGAGAAGCTTGTCGAAATTTCCACTGTGAAATAGAGACATTTTGGTCTTTGATTTTCACTTGTACTAGAATTTATTTAGATATTTTTTAACGTGATGTATTTGGAATAATAATTATCAATTATTATTTGGAATAATAATTATCAATTATTATTCCAAATACATCGCGTTCAGATTTATCTACTGAAAGAGTGAATGTCCTTTTTTCAATAGAAAACTTGATTAACTTTTTTAATGACATCTGAGATGTCATCTTCAATATCTGGACTGGGTTATATACCGGGTGAGTGAAATTAGAGTAGATGCATGGGGATCTCGGAAACGGTAAGAGCTACAGAGAGGGTTAAATGGAGGCAAAGTTGCGTATTATGGAGCTCATTACTATGATGTTGAAAAATCTGAGCTAGCACTCTCACTTTCAGAGATTACAGGAAAAAACGAAAAATTTGATTTTTGTTTTTCACTTATATCTGCTTTAATACAATAGATTTCCAGAAACTGTTTGCACTTTCTCATTGGAACTTTCAATGGGCTGTAAAAATATGTAAACGAAAGTGTTCTACAGGGTGTTGTTTTCCTTGGGCCACCCCTAACTATGAAATTTTAAATACGGACCTGGATTTTTTATCACTTTTTTTTTAGGCTTTCACAATCATGATAATATATGACCATTAAAGCCTAAAAAGTGATAAAAAATCCAGGTCCGTATTTAAAATTTCATAGTTAATTATATTTTTATTCAGATAGTTATTTGATTTTCAAGAAAAATATTTATATTCAATTGAGAATGTTTCCCTTTTCAACTTATTTAATTGTTCTTCCTTTGTTTATACTCCATAACATGAAACAATAATAATCTCTGACTCTCAAAAATAAATTAAATATATCGCGCTTTTCACTGAACTCTGAACGGTGTTCAGACTTGATTGGATGTGAACGTAACTTCTTTTCGCTTTTTTACCCAGTCTTGTATAAGGCCATTAGCACCTAGACTATTCCTGACGGTCGCTCCTTGGTTCATTCAACCATTCTAGGTTATATTTTGGTATCTTCTGGAAGCTTGCTGTGACGTCAGCAAGTTGCATGGCTTAGTATATTCGTTTTTGTAACAATATATTGTTGGGCACATGATCAAATAAGCGAAATACTTGTCCAGAGATCGTGTGAATATACCGGGTGACAAAGGATATCGGGCCACCCCTGTAACTTCTGCATTCGTCAACGGATTTTTCTGAAATTTGGTACAGTTATATAAGCAACAATTTCGAATTCGATTGCATAACAGTCCAATATGGCGGACTTCCGGTTTTTCTGGAAATGCCAGCAACTTTGTTTTTCAAATGGAACCCTGTATATTTTTACATATTCAAGTTCAACAGGTCAAAACAAGTCCAAACCTCATGTCAAATGTCATTTTTTTTAAATTAAATTCAAATTGTCTTTTTATTTTACCTCGTGGATAAATGAGATTTGGTCAAGGCTATTCACAATGAGTCGCACATAACAAAAAAACATAATTTTTTATGAAAAATAATTTTTTGTGTCACTTATTGATGAATCAATGCAGTCGCATCACATTTTGATCAAACATTATTTTTTTTCAAATGAAACCCCTATGTGTTACTTACATGTCTCTCTAGAACATACATTCAGGAAAAATATGACATATCATTTTGTATTTCGGTGCAGTAACAAATTGTATACGTTCAAAAATCCACAACTAGTTCATGAGTTTCATACATTCAGGAAAAATATGACATAGTAGTGTGGAAAACAACATTTCTGAATCTTGTCAACTAATTGTGTTTCGCTGTCATCTTTCCTCTAAACTGTCGAAAATTATTTAACTTCCTAGAATTAGTAGAAATGGAAAATGAAAATTATAGGTTTTCGAGAGTTGAGATGAAAGATGACAGCGAAACACAATCAGTTGACAAGATTCAGAAATGTTGTTTTCCACAGCTTACTAAGTTGAAAAATTATTCTCATGAATATTGAACTAGTTGTAGATTTTTGAATCATACAATTTGTTACTGCACCGAAATACAAAAATGATATGTAATTTTTTTCCTGAATGTATGTTCTAGAGAGACATGTAGCTGTCCCAAAGGGGTTTCATTTGAAAAAAATTAATTTTTGATCAAAATGTGATGTGACTGCATTGATTCATCAACAAATGACTCATAAAAAATTTTTTCATAAAAAATTAGGTTTTTCTGTTATGTGCGACTCATTGTGAATAGCCTTGACCAAATCTCATTTATCCACAAGGTAAAATAAAAAAACAATTTGAATTTAATTTAAAAAAAAATGACATTTGACATGAGGTTTGGACTTGTTCTGACCTGTTGAACTTAAATATGTAAAAATATACAGGGTGTCCCGAAAAAACAAAGTTGCTGGCATTTGCAGAAAAACCGGAAGTCCGCCATATTGGATTGTAATGTGATCCAATCCGAAATGGTTGCTTATATAACTGTACCAAATTTCAGAAAAAGCCGTTCACGAATCCAGAAGTTACAGGGCTGGCCCGATATCCTGTGTCACCCGGTATAACTTGAATTCTGCTTTTCTCAATTTTCTTCCTAGTTCATGATTTGTCAAACTTGTGATTTATCGTTATGTTCTTGGAGTTTTTTATCCTCAGCTTCATTTTCATCTTCAATTCATGAAGGCTTGATTGCATGTACAATTACAACTAATTATGGAGGATATCAATCCGATTTTCTGAATACACACAGTGTACCACAACCTTTTGCGCCATCCTAGAAAATTTCGTATTAATTTTCATGTAACATCTAGAGGGTGCTGCGTACGCTGTCATTATTTATTTCAAATTGCCCTAACATTTTTTACAGTAAACTTTTGGTACTTTTCATGAAAAAACCTTGTTCCCACACCTTTTCCAAGTAAAAAAGGTACACTTCCTCAACAACGCTGGAGGTGATCGTTTTCGAGATATTTACAATTTTCTATTTCGATGCATGTTAGCTCCTAGGGCACTAGTGAAGTTGCTGAGAACATTACAAAAACTAAGTATGTGGTAGGTCTCGTCAAAATAAACAACTTTTTTCCTATTAAATGTTTATCGAAAAATGATTTGCTTTCGAGATACAGATTGTTGAAATTTTTCAAAACATGGTTGGTTTTTGTCATAAGTTTTTTGCAACTGCAGTTATTTTCATCAAACTTTAAGCACAGACTTCTTTGAAACTGAGCATTATCAAACTGCTTAATCAATCCAAATTAAAAAAATTTGTCAGGTTTAATTATTCAATTAGAAAGTGCTACATTTCGGAGTTTGTAAAAAAACAATTTGGAGAAGTACTATGTTATTTATTAGGCGATTAAACATATAAAAATTGAACGCAACAACTATTACAACTAACTGTTCAAAGTGACGACCCCCAACAGTAATACAAGCTTCTGCTCTCCTCATCAAAGAATTCCGCACCCGTGAAAAAATGCCGGAGTGTTTCTTATCGCTTTCGAGCAAGCTTGATACATCCCTTAACTTTTCCTCGTTTTCACGTGGCTAGTATAAACTAGTGATTTTAGGTGTCCCCAAAAGAAAAAATCGACGGGATTGAGGTCCGGTGACATCGGGGCCAATGCTGAGTGCCTCCTCTTCCTATCCATCGTAGATAGTACGCTAAGAAATTTCTTGCTATCAGACTAAAATGAGCAGGGGCTCCATCGTGCATAAATCAAGAGTGATTTCGGAGACCAATGGGAACATCTTCCATAAGCTGGGGAAGCTCGTGTTCCAAAAAATTTTGGTAAGCATCTCCATTCAAACATAAGGGGAGAAAATAGGGCCCAATTAAATAATCCCCAATTATGCCTACCCATACATACATTAAAAGAGAATCTGTCTTGGAAATGAGTTTGCGTTATGACATGTGGATTATCTTCCGCCCAGATGTGGCTGTTATGGAAGTTCATGATACCATTTCTTGAAAAATTAGTTTCGTGTATGAAGAGGAATTTCGATAAAATTTGGGGATGTTGTTCGACTTTTCTTTGAAGTCATTGAGCAAATTCGATACGTGGTTGAAAATCACGTAGCGTAAGTGCCTGGACACGCTGTTCCTTTAAAGTTATGTAAACGGTCATGTGACTCACATTTAAAGTTTGACTAATTTTTCTTGTAGTTGTCTCTGGATGTTCACTAATTTCTTCGAGAACCGCCTCCTCCAATTCCTCAGTTCTTGTAGTCCGTGGCCGTCCTACTGCAGATTTTTTTTTCAAAGCTTCCAGATTCGGAAAGTCGCCGGAAAAGATTCGCAAATGTCGCTGCACAAGGAGTGACACATTGGGGATACCTTTCCTGATAGATGCGTCTGGCCTCGGTTGAATTTTCGTCAGCCAAGCCGTATGCAAAAACCATTCAGCATTCGTAAAGTGGGGCATCCCAGCAAACACAATTATGTAAAATTGACATGTATGTTACATAAGTAATATTACTTGTTACGTAACTATGTTATGTAGAATTTATGTCACTGTTATGGCGAAATGTCCGCCACAAATACAACCTCATTTTTACATAACACTAATGTAACTACTTCACATATATTTTATATTATTTGATTATATAAATATTACATAACAATGTAACAAACAGACATAAATATTACATAACATACACTATATGTTATGTAGCTTTTACATCATTGCTATGTAGATGATCACTATCAAATTGTAAATAATCAACCTACTCACTTTAGACTCACTTTATATGCATATCTTGATAACTATAATCTACAGTGTAGATTATCTACTGATGATAAGTTATCTAAATGTGCATGTAGGTGTAAAGTGAGTTGGTGTGGTGAAGGGTTATTTGTACAATTTTTGATTGTGTGACAACACAGCCCATCCAGTCTCCATCAGATAGCCACCACAAAGACTACTTATCTACTTGTGATATATGGTACATAAACATGATAATATGAGTATCATTTGAAAATTGTATGTTTAGTTTTGACAGAAAATTTCAACTTTTTGAAAAAGAAATACAGGAAGCATGACTTTGCATGTAATTCTATATTGATAATTTCATACTGCCAGATCACAATGGAGAAAATAAAAGTTCAGTATAAAAAAATAAATTATTTAATTTCTCGTATTCTAAAATCACAATTTATTTTGGCATTAGAAATAAAACAAAATAATTGCTTTTTCTTCTGTCAATGATCATTATTCATTGGCTTTCTGCATTTTTTTTTTTTGATTTTCTATTGAGCCTTTGGCTTAATCGAACCATTTCCCTGCATGTTTATCTATGTACGAATATGATACATCAGATGATTGCTATTATTAATACTCTGAAAATATTAATAATAATGATTTTTGGCAACCAAAGTTTAAAATATATTACCTGTTAATATTTTATGGAATACAAGTCTTTGGCTTTGTAATTCCCTTTGTCCAACCAGGAACGCTATGAGCCAACTCATTGGTAAATAATTGGCCAAGGCATCTATACAGATGATCTTTTGCATCTTTACCACCCAAAGATTTGAAGAGATGGGCCTAAAATGTAAGTATATTCAGATAAATGAAATAAAGCCAAATATGGGTTCATTTCATAAGGTGCCCACAGAATTTGGGAAAATGATTCCTTGAAAGAATGTATAAATTTCTCTGATAACATTTTTCAATCTCCTGAGTTTCGTCATAGTGGAATGATAGGTCGCTGATTCCACCAATAAAAAAAATTAATTGAAAGTTAGAAAGATTTATCTTCCAAAGTTGACTGTGAATTGAAAATTCTTTTTATTTTTTGAAGGTGTGCTGTAATGAATTGAATGAAAGAAAAAAATGCAGCTAATTAGGAATTTTTAATATAACTTACCAAAGAAGTTTTCACATCGCCATTTTCTAACTGAAGTTCTTCAGCTACTACCTCCTTTTGGGGAACTTTCATTATTTGATACTTGATTTGGACTTTCATTATTTGATCAAATTGTTATCTGCTGTCTCTTAGAAAGGTTGGGGTAGGGCATTCTGTCTTAATCAAAGATTTACCTACTTAGTTTCACAGTGTGGTGATAATATATATATATATCATACAATTTTCGAAATAACACAATTAACAGACGCCAAATAAAAAAAAATGTCTTACTAAAAACTGCCATTACCTTGCCTAATGCTAAAACCTAAAACACTCAACACTGAGAAATTGTCATTTGTCAAAGAATCTGGGTGTTACCAACATAAATCAGACATTGAACCTTCTGCAGTATTGCCAATCTAATATTGAAGTAACAACTTGATCGAGAGTTAGTAAAACAGAAGATACTATATTGACCGTAAGTTTTTACGTATTAGCTACAACATACTTACATAAACTTATTACGTAAATCTGTGGTTTTAAGTATCTTAGAAATATGATGGAGTATTTACGTAACTATTTTACATAAATATGTTCCCTTAATTTTATGTGACATTTATGTAAATGTAACAAGTGTGTTTGCTGGGATGGTACCAAAAAATCACTTTATGAACTCCGAACTGTGAATTTGTCAATGAATAGTTGAAAATGTGACAGCAAACTTCTATTTTTATAAACGAACATTCATGGCCTACTCGATTTAATTAACTTAATTTGCAAGCGGAGAGTAACAAAAATTATTGAAATCAAATTTGGCTATACTGATTAAGCAGTTTGATAATGCTCAGTTTAGAAGAAGTATGTCCGGGTATACTGCGTATAAAGTTTGATAAAAATAACTAAAATTGCAAAAAATTTATGACAAAAACCAACCATGTTTTGAAAAATTTCAACAATCTGTATCTCGAAAACAAATCATTTTTCGATAAACATTTCATAAGAAAAAAGTAGTTTATTTTGACGAGACCTACCACATACTTAGTTTTTGTAATGTTCTCAACAACTTCACTTAGCGCCCTAGGAGCTAAGTAACATGCATCGATATAGAAAATTGTAAATATCTCGAAAACGATCACCTCCAGCGTTGTTGAGGAAGTGTACCTTTTTTACTTGAAAAAGGTGTGGGACTAGATTTTTTCATGGAAAGTACCAAAAGTTTACTGTCAAAAATGTTAAGGCAATTTGAAATAAATAATGACAGCATACGCAGCGCCCTCTAGATGTTACATGAAAATTAATACGAAATTATGATTTCCCACGTCAAAAAAAACCCGGGTACCAAATTTTGTGCAAATAACTTATTTTTTGCAAAAATTATTTTTAAAACGCGAACAAAAAAATTCAATTCCAACACCCTGTATCTCCGAAATGAAGCATTTCCGGACACAAGTTTATAGACTTTTTTTCTTAAAATTGTCTCAGGAATACGTCACTTGAATATTTTAATGTACTTATGTTACACCCTGTATACTATGCGTGAAGGATTCCCACCACTTAATTGTTTAAATGATTCATTGTGCATAAAACATGTGTGTAACCTTTTTACAACTTTTGTAACCACCTCAAGTGACCTTGTCCTACTGGAAGGGATACATTCTCAAAAAAAAGTTTTTTTGCCATTGACACATATATAACAAATATGAAGACTTTTCATGTTATTTGGAACCACGAAAAACGGTTTTTTTACCCTAATATTGAAATATTTGATTAATATAGAAACTGATTCTGGTTCTGTACTTATATCAAATATTTAACTGATAAATGGACATAAAGAAATTCAACCCAGTATCGATATACTTTTTAATGGATATTGAAAAAAGGTAGTCAATAATAAATAAATAAAAATAAAGTGGAGATATTCTGGAATCTTATAATATAAAACTGTACATTCCCAATCTCTAGTTCTGCATTAATTTTTCAAATGATTTTGGTGTGTCCAATACTTTCGAGAAGTGAGGTATTCCAATAGAACTTTATAATGAAGTTTTTTTCAATATTCACATTCTCATTGATATCAATTCATATTGTGTTGGTTAAAGTTAGTTACTTGTATTGTAAAGTTCGTTACTTGTATTGTAAAGTGTATATTTCATTAATTTTTTAATATAGTTCTTATTCTGATGTTTTTTTTTTTCCTGCTTCATTTAACGTCGGCCTATTTCTGCTACCAAGGCTAAACACCGACTCTGGTGAGCACACTCCTCCCAACCGGAAATTTTGACAAATCCTCTGTTGTTTCAGAGGTAGGGTTCTTTAACGAGCTCAACATCTATGAACTCAAGACAGCCATCTTAACGTTCCCACCGAAGGACAGCATATCTATCGTCTTATCTCGTGCTCATTGATAAGACGCCTGTGCGAATATGCTACTACGCTACAGTTATGGCATTTAACGCAGAGCTTCCTTGTCCGGTGGTCACCCATTCAAGTACTAACCACGCCATTCTGATCTTTAATGTGGAATTATTTGTTCATGAATAAATAGACAAATTTTTCAATCAATATTACTGCATAAAGTGGGGTTACCACATTTTTTGTAGTTTCCCATTTTTCACCAATCTCACGATCTAAGTCAATGACCAAGTGAGAGGGAAAAAAAATCAATAAAAATTCTGACTGAATTTATTTTCTCATTAAGAAATGTTGATATGTTATGAAGTTATCTCTTTACCACGAATTAACCAAACTGAATATTTAGTTGATTATTATCATAGAAAATTGAAACTGCTGAAATTTTCTGGGAAAAAATAGTTTTTGTGCCACCAGGTAGGTTTTTTTGGCATTTTCATATGTCATTGCAATGTGGCCAAAAAAGTGAAATTAGGTGATTCTGGATGTTATCGAAAAAACTGACCAGTGTAAATTATTGTAACGTAAATAAACTTAACTTGGTTTTAATAATTTATTTCACACTTAATCTACAACTTAATTTATATTACTACGCCACTGTATAGCTCGATCGTATGGGCTCGTTCAGACTGTCCGTGAGACTTGAGGGCTGTCTATTTATCTCCGTTACAGAATTCCCGATCTTTCGAATTCTGGCAGTTGGCGACGGCATGTTCCAATTGTTTCCAATATTGACCGTTGTTTTCCGCGGAAGAGCGACTGGATGGTTCTCGAATATCTCCGGGGATGATCTCATTGCTGTCGATGGCAACGCGTGAGGCGACAGGTCCGGCCTAGGTTCGTTACATTGCCCCCTTCTTAAAGACATTTCGTCCCGAAATTTCATCCTTGGAGTGTGACGATATCTGCATGACTCCCCATATCTGCACCGTGAAGTTCGATGGAAGTAACACTCCACGGTCTTCATGATCGGTCGTGGAAGAGGGTTACAGCAAACCAAAATCTTGACGCCGCTGGATCTGAATATCGCCTCCAGCATACTTCTTATGACTCTCCAGTCCAACCCATCAATACCACAGGATAATTTTGGAATTGCTAGATCCACCAGATTCTGGTCCACCATAGTATCTCTTAGTTTGGTGAGACTCTTCCAGACATCTTCATAGGACGGTTTATCTTGGGAATGCCTCTTGGTAACTAGGTAGTAGATGTTTCTCTGGCCTTTCTTCAACTGTAGCACCCCACCAACTTCTGGATTCTGCTCCCGCAGTGTTTGGAGTTGACCAAATTTCTTGGAGAATACTACGGCGATGCCCCTGGACATTCGAAGATCTTCTGCCACACAGTGCGCTAGTGCGTAGTCAGCAGGCACCTCGAAAAGGTCTCGTGACTCCTCTCTAGTAACCCCATGTAGAACTTTCTGCCCGTTTGAATACAAGGACATAATCTTCTCTAATGTCATATCATCCTCCGGTGGTTGAGGGTGCGAACTTGGTCTGGTTTCCAGCGTACGGGGTCAACCTGTTGAAATGGACGTACCCTTGGTTTCCCTCGGGTGGCTTGTGGATTCGGTACAAAGGTCGTTTATCCTTTTCACGATTTTATACGGGCCTTCCCACGAGTTCCGCAACTTTGGTGATAGTCCACGACGACGTTTGGGGTTGTACAGCCAAACCAGGTCATCAACCTTAAATCCTCCAGCGTCGGCCTTGATGTCATAGGTCTTCTTCATTTTATCGCTGGCACTCTGGATGTTCAACCGGACTCGTTCGTGGATGTCGTCCATTCTCTGCCGAAGTTTGCTGACGTAGTCCTCTCCGCAGTGTCTTGTCCTGGCGGTATCCCAAACTTCAGGTCACAAGGCAGTCGCAGTTCTCGGCCCATTATAATACTAGCAGGAGTTTGACCGGTTGACTCGTGTACTGCGGATCGATAGGCCATCAGGAACAAATGAAGATACTGGTCCCAGTCTCTTTGATGGTCAGAGACAACCTTGGACAAGTGGCGGTTGATCGTCCTGTTCATCCGTTCCACCATTCCATCGGACTGCGGATGTAGGGCCGTGGTTCTTGTCTTGCGGATGTTCAGCAGTAGACATATTTCTTGGAAAAGGTTGGATTCGAAATTTCTGCCTTGATCCGAGTGCAGCTCCATTGGAATACCGAATCGACATATCCACTCTTTCACCAAGACGTCGGCGACGGTGATGGCTTCCTGGTTGGCAGGGCATAGGCTTCCGCCCACTTACTGAAGTAGTCCATTGCCACAGGATGTATTTATTCCGTGGTCGGATACGGGAAACGGGCCGGCGATGTCAATGGCGATTCTCTCGAACGGGCTGCCTACGTTGTACTGACGCATCGGGGCCTTGGGTCGTATTCGAGGTCCATTGCTAGCAGCGCATACAGCGCACTTTCTGCACCAGTCCTGGACGTCAGCTTGACAATTGGCCCAGTAAAACCGTTGCCTCACTTTCTGCAGGGTCTTCGTCACTCCCAGATGTCCTCCAGCAACTCCATCATGGATTTCCCGCAGCACTTCCTCTCTTCTGTTCCTGGGAACAATTATTTGGCGTCTGTCTTCCCCACCAATCTCGGCCTCCAACACACGTTTCAGGATCCCATTGTCCAGAATAAGAGAGTTCCATTGTGCCCAATAGGACTTAACAGCCGGCGAGTATCCTGCGACTTCCTGCCATGATGGTCTTCGATTGCCCTTCTTCCAGCTGACGACTAAGCCAAGGTCGGGGTCTTTCTCTTGGTCTTTCCGGATCTTGCTGTCATTCCAGTTGTCATCCATTGCCGCGGTTCTACAAAGTGTTGCTTCTTTCTCTTCTGCTCGTCGGCAATGTGAGCAATCATCTGGACATGGTCTTCGCGACAAGGCATCTGCATTCTTATGGCTAGTTCCGGCTCGATGTTCGATCTCGAAATCGAATTCTTGGAGTCTCGATCCAACGTGCTACTTGACCCTCAGGATTTTTGAACTGTAAGAGCCATTTGAGAGCTGCATGGTCAGTTCTCAACAGGAATCTTCTTCCATACACGTACTTGTAGAAGTGCTCCACTCCCTTTACAACAGCTAACAGCTCTCGCCTGGTGACACAGTAATTGCGCTCTGGTTTGCTAAGCGTCTTGCTGAAATAACCAATGACCTTCTCCTGTCCCTCCTGGATCTGAGATAGGACAGCTCCAAGTCCCACGTTGCTGGCGTCCGTATCCAAAATGAATTTCCCTTTGGGTAGGGGATAGCTCAGTATAGGTGCATTGATCAAAGCTCCTTTCAGCTTCCTGAATGAATCTTGACATTCTTCGGACCACTGGAACTTTGTTTGGCCTTCCGTGAGCCTGGTCAGCGGTTTAGCGATGTTGGCGAATCCCAGCACATATCGGCGATAGTATGTGCATAATCCAAGGAAACTTCGAAGTTGGTGAATGTCTTTTGGGATGGGCCAATCCTTAACAGCTTTGATCTTCTGGTCATCTACTGCTACTCCTTCCCCAGAGACAACGTGGCCGAGGTATCGTACTTCTTTTTGGAACAGATGGCATTTCTTAGGGCTCAGCTTCAATCCGGAGTTCCTCAATCGCAGGAATACTTCCTCCAAGTTTTTCACGTGGTCCTCGAACGATCTGCCGACCACAATTATGTCGTCGAGATACACTAGACACGTGTTCCATGAGAGTCCCTTCAGCACTGTCTCCATCAATCTTTCGAATGTGGCGGGAGCATTACAGAGCCCGAATGGCATAACGGTAAACTGCCACAATCCCGAGCCGATGGTAAAAGCAGTCTTTTCTCGATCTTCCTGAGCGAGTTCTACTTGCCAGTATCCACTCTTCAGATCAAGGGTCGAGAAAATCGTGGAACCAGCCAACGTGTCTAGGGTGTCATCTATTCTCGGGAGAGGGTAACTGTCCTTCTTCGTGACATTATTAAGTTGGCGATAGTCTACACAAAAGCGTGTCGATCCATCCTTTTTCTTCACCAGTACGACGGGAGAGGACCAGGGACTGTCAGATGGTTCGATAACTCCTTCTTTTCCCATATCGCTGACTATTTTGTCAGCCTCTTCCTTCTTGGCAAGAGGAAGTCTTCTTGCTGATTGCCGGATCGGTCGGCACCCCAGTATCGATCTTGTGCTGGACCACATTAGTTCGACCCCTTTTCCTTGTCCGTATCGAAGATGTCTTGGTACTTTTGACTAAATCTCTTAGTTTGGGCTGTTGAGCTGGTTTTATGTCTTTGGAAGAGATGGCAACTAATTTTTCCAGTTCTGTGGGCAAGTTGTTGGGTTGGCTAATCGTACTGCTGCGCCCGGATCACAGATGAAACTGACGAGCAGTGTCCTAAAATTGTTCCTTTCTTTAAGGTCACTGGAAAGTAATTGACATTCATGACCCTTACCGTACAAATTTTTCAGCACGTAACAGGGTTTTCCTAGGGCAATCCTTCGTCCAATTTTCTCATCATGAAGTTTGGGCTCGAACATCATCACGTCTCCACTGCTCGCACTCCCGTCCAGGCGAGCCTCCAGGATGGTTTCAGCCCTCTCAGGTACGCTTACATCTTCAGCCAACAGCACACGGATCAACTCTTCACTTCTCCCATGAAGTACCAGCTCTTCTCCGCTGACACGTAGGGACGCCGTCTTTGAAATCCAATTCAAACCCTCTGGAATTCATGATGTCCATTCCGATGATTGCATCGTCTTCGATGTCCGCTACAAGTGCCTGATGTTTCACTTTAGTGCTGCCCAAAATTATTTCAATCGGTAGCTCGCCATATACAGTAGCTGGCTCCCTGTTGCTGTGCGTAGCTTCAAGTTGTCGGTTCAATTCGTTCCGGTGTTCTGGCAAAGGAAGGTCCGAGAATTGTCCTAGTCGCACCTGTATCTAGCAGCATGGTGCAAGGCTCGTATTGATGAGACCGTCTACGAAAACACCTCTGTTCTGTCGTTTCAGGATAGCGACATATGCGTTGTTAACCGGGGCTTGCTGGACACAGGCCGACGATTGCCCTTCTCGTCGACCTTCTTTAGTTTTCCTGCATCGGAGTCGTGTTTTGAATGTTGGACATTTGCTACGCACATGTCCAATTTTGCCAATTCCAGCATCTTATCTGTCTTTTCTCAGGCAAAACTTCCTTCATCACTTTTCTTATGGCAGCTTCCAAGTCAGCATGCTCCTGTGAGTCTTCTTCAATACTTCGAACTTTACTTTGGTTTTGCAGGATTGCTTTGCTGCCTCAAATTCCAAAGCGCGCCAGTGCGTCACGAGATGTGTTGGACGAGCTAGTGTCAACGCTGTCTGGTTTCTTGGTCACGGAGTCCATCCAAGAATGCCTGAACCGCTAATCGCTCCATTACATTCTCCGGTGTGGCTGGATATGCGAGACGAACCAAGCGTGCAATGTCAGCTTCGAATTCTTGTAAGGATTCGCCCGATTTCTGGCAGCGATTTTTCAGTTGGGAGTGGTATACGTGTTCCAAATGGGCGTGGCCATATCGTAATTCTAGATGTTTAATCAGCTGATCATAGTCCTCCTGTTCTTGGGCGGTGAGAGTTTGTAGAATATTTGTCGCTTCTCCATGTAATGCAAGTGTCAGTGCTACAGCTCTTTCCCCTGCATTCCATCCGTTTGCTTTGGCCGCTGCTTCAAACTGCCGGCGGTAATTTGCCCATGGAGTTTTCCGTCGAACTGAGGCGGCTTCATGGAAAGCTTCCTATTTCTGAAATGACCTTGACATCTTTTATACCCTCTTGAACTTTATCCACGTTCAAACTCAAGTCCAGCATTGCATTTTCGTTAACCATCTCTGTGGAGGACGCACTATTAATTTGTTTTTCCAGCTTACTGATCGTTTCCTTTATTTTGTCCATTTCTGCCTCGATTCCGTCTTTGATTTCATCGCTGATTATTTCCTTCATCTTGTCCATCTCTGCCTCGACCCCATCTTTGATTTTATCTACCTCCGTGTTCATTTGCTCCCTAATTTTATCTATCTCTCTCTCAACGGTTCCCATTCTTTCTTCTAGAAAATTAGCCACACCACACAATTCTTTTTTTAGGCCTTCTGTGTTTTCCAGGAACTTCTCTTCCAGGCTTCTTGAATTTTCTAGAAGCTTCTCTTCCAGATTTCTAGAATTTTCTTGAAGCTTCTCTTCCAGATTTCTAGAATTTTCTTCAAGCTTCTCTTCCAGATTTCTAGCATTTTCTTCCAAGCTTCTTGAATTTTCTTGAAGCTTCTCTTCCAGATTTCTAGAATTTTGTTGCAGTTCTTCTTTCAAGGATTTAGTAGTTTCTTCGAGTTTATTCATTACCAAACTTAAATCACCTCCGGGAACTTCGAATAAAAATGTTTCGGGGTCCTCACCTTCTTGTATAAGTCCTTCTGCAAGTCTTTCCTGGAGTACTTGCTTTTACCCGTTGTTTCCAGTTCCTTTTCCTCCTATTCCTGTTTCAATTCCGCTCCCTTCATTTCCTGAAGGCGCACTTTTCTTGAACACATTTTGTCTTTGACGAGGTATCAGTCTGTTTCACACGAAAAGTTTATCAGTTTGTTAAAAATTCACTTCGCGAATTCTTTTCCACGGGCCACCAGTCTATTGTCTGTTTCACGCGAAGAGTGTATCAGTTTATATTCCCACGCACAATTGTCCACTTCGCGAAAACCGGGCCACTGTCTATTTTCTGTTTCACGCGAACAGTGTATCAGTTTATATTCCCACGCACAATTGTCCACTTCGCGAAAACCGGGCCACTGTCTATTTTGGCGTACAAAAAGGTCTATCAATTTATTTTTCTGACTATCCACTCCACGATCACTTGTTTATTTTCAAAATCTCACTTCCGACACCAATTGTAACGTAAATAAACTTAACTTGGTTTTAATAATTTATTTCACACTTAATCTACAACTTAATTTATATTACTACGCCACTGTATAGCTCGATCGTATGGGCTCGTTCAGACTGTCCGTGAGACTTGAGGGCTGTCTATTTATCTCCGTTACAGAATTCCCGATCTTTTGAATTCTGGCAGTTGGCGACGGCATGTTCCAATTGTTTCCAATATTGACCGTTGTTTTCCGCGGAAGAGCGACTGGATGGTTCTCGAATATCTCCGGGGATGATCTCATTGCTGTCGATGGCAACGCGTGAGGCGACAGGTCCGGCCTAGGTTCGTTACATTATGGACAACTTTTAATCAAAAACAAAGGAGGATAACTAACTGCACAATGACATAACTATTGAAATTAAATGTACTTGGACTGTTAATACATACACTAGGAATTATTATTGCATGAAACTAGTAGTAGTAGTAGATATCAACAGAACTTTGGTCGCTATTGCATTCGTAATGTGTTTGTTATATCAAATTCTATGTAATACTTATATTTTGTTAGTGAGCAAATCCCAGTTGCAATAACCGATCACTTCATTTTTCATCTATTTGCACAAATTGCTTTAAAAATGCAATGGGTACAATTAATAATCCTGTTCATAACAAATACAGGACTCAGGGCATAATCAACAACTTCCCGTAAATTCCGTTGAGCCATCAAAATAAAACCCGTCAGTTTCTTTGTTACTCACTCCCTTAAACGTTTAATCTCCTATTTACCAATATCAGAAATATTAAAAAAATTTCACTGCATCTAGACAATATATTTTCGATTATTACAATAAATTTATTGAAATCTTGAAATGACAATCGCACAACTTATAGAAACTCATAATACACTATCTAAAAATATAATTCTATCAACTAAACATTAATATTACCCAAACAAATCAGGTGTTTTGTTTGATAGTATAAGTAGTGTTTAATAGATTCTTCAGAACCACATTAGCAATATAACTGTTGAAAATTGTATAACACAAGGGTTTGAACACTTAGGTACAAATAAATTATTAGTGTTCTTTTTTACACGCTTTATATTAGCTTCACTTGTATGTTTGTTTGTTTGTAACTGACTCCTTTGGGCGCGATTTTGACCCACTTCCAGACGTCCGAATGATTTGAAATTTGGCAGGTGTACATAATTCCGGTGACAATGCATTAAGAAATTTTTGTGTGAAAAAAAAATGGCGGGTTTTGGTTTTAAAATTGGACCCGAGGGTTTGCATGGGTGGAGACTATGATTCTTTTTTGATAAATGAAAAATTCAAGATGGCGGCTCCAAAATGGTGGACGAGTTTTGTGATTATGGTCTGATTCTATTCAAAATTGGTATGTGGGGGTTTTTGGGGTCGAATATTATGATTCTTTTGTAAAAATTGAAAAATTCAAGATGGCGGCTTTAAAATGGCGGCCGAGTTTTGTGATTATGGTCTGATTCTATTCAAAATTGGTATGTGGGGGTTTTTGGGGTCGGAGATTATGATTATTTTGTCAAAATTGAAGGATTCAAGATGACGGCTCCAAAATGGCCGCGAGTTTTGTGATTATGGTCGGATTCTATTCAATATTGGAGAATAATAGTTAAAAAATTAATAATAATAATAATAGTGGGAAAAACTAAAAACACGTGTTAATAGAAAACTAAACTAAAAAGTTGAAAATAAATAATAGTTTAAAAAAACTAAAAAACACGCTTTTATAGAAAACCAGACTAAAAAAATAGAAAATAAGAAAAAAATGTATTTTATTTAAAAAAAGCGTGGGGTGCATGGTATCAATAATTATATAGTACATTACACACCTAGGGCAGTAAAGTAAGAAATGTCTCAGATCACAGGTAATTGTTGGCCGAGGCGATACCATGCACCCCACGCTTTTTTTTCTTATTTTCTATTTTTTCAATCTGGTATTCTATAAAAACGTATTTTTTTGTTTTTTTAAACTATTATTTATTTCATTTATTCATATAGGTACAAATTGTATTTGTGCCTCTTTAGCTCAAGTATATTGACTCCAGTATCAGCCAATAATGTTGCAGAACTTCTTCTGAAGGAGTGCCCAGTAAGTCTCAGGGTCTTTCAATTTCAAGAATTCTGTAATTTTGCATGGTATTCTTGAAATAGTATTTTCACCAACAACCTAGTTCACACTTTTTACTGATATCTAATCTCCCAAAAAAAAGTCTATAGGTAGCAAATTTTGGTTTCAATTTGCAATATCTTCTAAATACAGTCAAACTCGGCTATAACGAACGGCTTAATGACTTTAGAAATGGTTCGTTATAAAGGGTGTTTGCTATAAAGAAAATATGTAGTACATACATCCTGGTAGATTTTTTTTTGCGTAAATTGACGACACTGTTGATTTTTTTAGATAAATTTGTGCATTTGCGCAAACACTGTCTAATTTTCTAATTATTTCCAACTTAACCTGCATGCTTTTGAATTAGGCATGTTGGTACAATGCAGTTGAACACGTACTAACCCTACGCCATGTATCTAACAAATCCCTAACAGAGAAATAGAGGAATCCCACCGGTCGACCGCGGTCGTTAAATTTAGCAAATTATCAGCGATTGAACAGTCTTTCCTCGGTAGTTCGTTATAACCAAGTTTATGTATTTCACGGACTCAATTTGTAGATCGTTATGTCTGATTGTTCGCAATAGTCGAGTTCATTATACGCAAACAAAAATGCATAGTGTGTATAGGCTTTTTTGGTGGGACTTTTAAAATGGTTCATAGTAAACGAGTGTTCGTTATAGCCGAGTATGACTGTATATTGAGATAAAAAACATTTTCTTCTGTAATATTAATAATAACAATAACAATTTTATTCATCTCAAGAAATAGTATAATTGTTTATGGTAGGGATAAAATGAATTAATATATAGATTACATATTTTTTAAAGAAGTATATGAATATTTTTATTATAAATTGTGGTGATATCAAGTATTGATATTTTTTGTTTCCCAAAAAAAAAATCCATTGAGAGATCCAATATTTTACTGCCTTTCAGAATGATTTACGAAATTGGGTGTTGTCCGATCTCTTCGTATTTTTTTCAATAAGTGAAATTTTCCATACATTTTGCTCAGAATCTTCATAATCGAATCTTTCTCTAGGATATTTGATGCAAACCATAATTCTTTTGAAGTCTTTCATTTTATTTTGGTTAGCAACAGTTCTTTTGATTCAAATTCATGCAATAAATAAGAGTTTTCATTTTTAAGTTTTTATAGGAATATTTTTTTATTTTTTTTAACAGTTAATAAATGATTTTATTAAGGTAAAGATGAATATAATATCATAGCTGTGATTTGGTGTCCTCTTGATCATAGAAGAGGACGTATGCTTCTCCACTCACGATAGATTTTGGTGATACTCTCGAGTCATTGTACTCGTGCTATGTGCCTGCATAAGGGTGCCTATAGTAAGCCGTGTAGTGTCCGTTAAAAGTTGTTCCGCTATGGTTGGATACAGCATACAAGTTGTAGCGACACGGAGCTGCGTAATCTACTGCATAAATATTCATGTCTAATCCATCGAGAGGAAAATCAATGAAGACATTTAGTTTTCCTCTAAATCTCTCCATCTGCGAAAATCTTTTCAAGTGAATTACTAAAATTTTGGGGAATTTAAGTATAGATAATGACTTCGTGCATTTTCTCCTTTCCTTGCATTCAGAACAAGTGGGTTTTTCGTCATCATCCAAAATTTCTTCCCTAGTAAACAAGTCTAAACATTGCGACAGTCTGAGTTTGCCAGTACTCTTTGGAATAGGGAGTGAAAGGTCCCAGAATGGGTCAAAAGTGACAGAACAATGGCCACAGAAAGTACATTTCAACGATGATTTCAGTTGACCAACAAAGTTATCGACAATTTTCGAGTTGTCCATTCTATGATATCTTGACCAAGACTCTTTTGCCTTTTCATTATCGCTCTAATTTTCATCGATTTCTATGAACATAGGTTTAGGCGTTTCTCTTACTCTGTTTACATCTTCATGAAGACCTTCCAATAAATATCTGAAAAATTCCATGGCATCCTGTTGAGCGTTACCCATAAAACGAGGTGCAAATCTTTGTATCTGGCTTTTCAAAGAAACAGTGTTAACCACCACATCAGATGAATCTTCTGACCAAAGTTCTTTTACCACTTCTTCAAATGCTTTTATCAAAGCACCCTTCATACTTGATATGCTTGTGTTGATATCCTTCAAATGTTCGTCTTTTCTCAGATACTCGAGCAACCATCTGGTATTTGATAAACATTGTATTGCGCTATTCATAAACAAGGTATTGCCAATGTTTTTCAAACCATTAAGACCAAGAGTTTTGGAGGTTCCAAGCACAAGTGGTTTGATGGAATCGTAACTGAGGGAGATTCGCTCACCGCTACTGCTATCTTCAAAGGAATGCGATGATTTTCTCTATCATTGGAGCGCCGCAATAAGGAACTCGATTGGAGGCTGCTTGAAATTGAGTTGGATAAAGATATGGTAGATCACGTAATTTTTTTGGAAGTGGTTGAATCCAAATTATACTTTTCAGGTATTTGTCTCCGAATAATAGACTTATGGATACTATTTGACATATTTATTCTTTGTGGATGAATAAATATATTATCCAAACTTTGAGTAGCAGGAATAGAACCCAGAATTGACGTTGCGTTTCCTCTTTGGTTGGCGATACTGATATGTTGTATCAAAAAAGTCCTTGCTCTTCAATCATCTGTTTTATTGATCAATTTTTGTCCAATATGATTAATTAATTCGGTGGCATAACTACCAAATGAACCGAATGTTTCAATTGCTACCGGATAAAAAATGTATTGATCTTTTGAAGTAGAATATTTTTTCAATTTGGACTTTTCAGCAGAATTTGCAGCCCCACCAGCATTTCTGGATGTTGAATCAATATGTGATGCTGCAACGGTATCTTCGCAGGTGAAGTCCCAGACTAAAAATTTTCCATGACTCCATGGGATGAGAGACATCCCATCTGGACGCTTACCATCATCACGAATGATTCCCAAAGGTTCTAAGACAGCAGGAATATCAGCAGTTGATAAAGCTCGCTTGATTAAGTCATTAACAGTTGAATGACGAGACGAACGCCCGGAACTGAATCTACAACTCAATCCATGCGTCCCACAGAAATCCTGAAAGATTCATCATCTAATAAAGTTCCAAGGAATGCAACTGGAAGAGCGTTGAGACAAGCTCCAGATTCTTTCGTACTAACTGCCTTCAGTCGAGCCTTTTCAAAAGGAGAATTAACAGCCGAGTCAAGTTGTTTAGATGACAATTCGATGAGAGGAAAATCCCAGGATTTTTGGGAAATTTTATTATCAGGTGCAGAGGTTCCTGTTTTAGAACACCATACAGATTCACACTTTATATAGTAAACATCGGACACACTGGAAAAATAATCAGGTAAAATTTGATCAACCAGATGTTGAATGCTGTTCAACGAAGAAAGAAAAGCTTGTAAAGCAAGTGAAGATGCTTGTCGTATACCCAGACCACCCTTATTTACGGGAAGTGTTGCTTGAAGCCATGTGGAAAGGCTGAAATTATTATTAGTAATCTGCTCAAAAATCATACGGTGTGTTGAGTCGAAGAGATCAAGTTCATTTTGACAGCGCCAAGTCGGGCAACATCTCAATGTATATATCAATTTGGGTATAGCTAGACAGTTCTTCAGAAGAAAATACCCAATATGCTTTGGAATGGAATCCATGCGGGATGCCATCAAATTAAAAGATTTAGTCTTTTGGTTCAGGGATTGTGCCAAAGATTCTTCTGACATGGGTGCACCAAGGAGGGTCCAGTTGATTTTATTCATAATTTTCATACCAGGGGCAAAACTGTGAAATTTTCCTGGTATGTCATCTTCCAGGTCGTCCAAGACATATAGTTCGCATTTTTTTAAATTCAATATTTTTCCTGGTGTTGAAATTATTTTCTTGAACTGTTCTAAAATTACATCAGATTTACCACCTATGGAGCCGTCATCAAGATACCAACAGTTGAAATCAGCCTTGATTGATTTGGTTAAATTATCAATGCATAAACAGAAGAGTGCTGGGCCCAAAGGGTCTCCTTGCTGGACACCTCTTTCTGACAAAATAGTGTTATTTCCAAAATTTTAAAAGGTATGTTTCTTAAAACATTGGCTTATGAAAGGATATAGATTGGAAGTTGACTTGCAGAATGAATCTTTGAAGCTTTTTATGACCTGATACAATGCATGTGCTCTTCACATTTCTTACTGCACCATTTATTGGTAACTACCTGTAGCTTTAATATTAACCCATTGAAAACTAAGGCAATAAAAAAAGTTCAATTTTATTTAAATATTCAGTAAAGTAGATATAAAGTCCAGAAATCAAGTCTTATTTTGTGTTAATAAAAATTCAGTCCGATTAAGACATTGTAAAGTGAGTATATGCACATTTTGCAGAAATATTCTAATACCACAAAAAAACAATCATTTGAAAGAAGAAGCTTTTGGGAAGAAATCGAGCTATTTTCAAAGGAAAATAAATAAATGTCATAACTGAAACTGGGTCATGATCATTCTATTTCCCCACCAGAACAAAATGGATATTCGTTTTCAGATTATACCAAACTATTTTGGGTATCAGTTGAAGTTATCCCCCATAGGTACAATCCCCTGTATTCAGAGGATCTCCAACCATCCTGTTGACAGTGGAGTATGAGGGTGACCATAACTTTATTTAGCAACAAAGTGGCAAATACATTTAATTTGAAGGTTGTTCTTGCTCCAAAATAATCACTTTTTTATGAAAAATCAGTTATGATTCGTCAATATGTGGCAGGTTTATAAAATTTCAAAATAACTAAAATAATATTTTCAAGCAAATGAATTGATCTGCATATCTGATATGTGAAAATGTATTTCATTTGGACATTCATAGGTTAAGCCAATATAATGCTACAGGCGTTTTCTCAATACTTGGAAAACATTAGTAGCTGATTTCCTCTATTATTTTATGACAAAAAAGTAATTTTAAACATCTGTCCAACAATGTTCGTTCATGTAAATTATCCTATGGAATTTGCTGACAATTATTTTTGGCAAAAGTAATCTTTATTTCAATATTTTTCCCTAATAGTGAATAACAAAAAAAGATATAATAAATTATATAAAACGAAAATAAAATAAATACATTTGTAAAAAACATTTGATGACAAATAACAGGAACAAAAATTATATTCCATCTGAAAATGGAACCAACAAATCCATAGGCCAACTAAACTATAAATATATAATTTCATAGGCTCATGACAAATTACCGGTTGATATAAACCCAAGTAACATTTTAAGTGGAAGTAGCAGCCACGATTCTGGAAAACTTTGAAGTGTTTGACCACAACCACTGCCACGTAATATACACGGTTCTATCACACGGCGGCTACCAAAATGTGGAACACTTTTTTGGTGGCTGCAACGTTCCGATCTACGTTCCTGGATCTCAGATAGCCACATTCCAACCACGTTGTGGTCACCTGGCAAAAACGTGGATATGTAGTGGCCGACTAGACACGTTAAACAACTGACTGCGTTTGTGTAAATAATATGTAGCTCGATCTCTGTTCAGCAACATATTTTTGTGATAAATGTTCCTCATTCTTCCATTTTGCCTGATTCATTTCTAACACTCGATCAAATTTATAAAAATATATAACATACACAAACGCGTAAGTAAGTATATTGAATTTGGATACTTCTGATCGGGATAAAATTAAAATGATTGAAAGTTTAATTGGAAATATGGGTGTTGTAACTCGATTGTGAGCATGCGCCATCTGAATACACTTTATTTAAGGGAAACATAATTTTGGAAATAACTCGCCTCCGAAATTATGTACTTAAATCCCTCAAACATTGTTTTATCAATCTTGGTTAGTTGAAACAAATACTTACGAAACAAATTACTACGTTTGATGCAGTGCTGATGACAAATAAATCTTTATTAAATATTTCGATAATTCCTCTACTAATGGCGACCCAGCATTTCCTGTAAATATGTCGGCTTTTGGAGAATATAACTTTAAAGTGGCATAAAGTGTTAATATATCACTCTAAAGCTCCTCCCATCATAAAGTGCCCAGTGGAACTAAATTATTAACTTTTCCACCACTGGAAAAAGTGGCACCCACGTCGCAGGCCCATGACTCAGCACTTCAAAGTTATAACCTAAAAATTACAATAGGTCTTATACCCTTGAGAGGGGCGAACACGTCGGGCTATTATAACCTGCCACTTCAAAGTTATAACCTCTAAATTTCGGGTACACGTTCATTAATTGTTAAAAAAGGACATGTAAGTAACAAGTATAGTGGATTTATGCAGCTCCAATCAACAATTAACAAGTTATGCAAACAGAATTAACAATTAAAGTATAAATAGTAAGCAGGAGCACAAGTCGGAGATCCGATCTATTTAAATGAACCTTTTTATACAAAATCAAGAAAAATTGTCTATTGAAAACGCATAACCCATTTTATTTTGAATGAATATCATTCACGTTTCACATAACAGATACAACGAACTTTTTGTAAGCCACAATAAAATAATTTGAGAAAAGTTAGGTTAGTTTTTGTCATCGCATGGACCAATCCACGGTCACTTCAAAATCAAAAAATTATTT
Source organism: Gonioctena quinquepunctata (assembly GCA_018342105.1). Classification (NCBI taxonomy): domain Eukaryota; kingdom Metazoa; phylum Arthropoda; class Insecta; order Coleoptera; family Chrysomelidae; genus Gonioctena; species Gonioctena quinquepunctata. Next base: position 129,893 of record JAFIRS010002653.1, on the reverse strand, counting down.
TCCATTGAAAACGCATAACCCATTTCATATTGAATAAATATTATTCATGTTTCACGTAACAGGTTAAACAATCTTTTCGTAAGCCACAATAAAATAATTTGAGAAAACTTAGGTTAGCTTTTGTAATCGCGCGGAATGGTGAATTTTGAAGGTTATTGTAATTTGTAGTGACTTTTATTAAATGCGAACTGTGGTTATCACTTATGGAGATAGCAAGAACATGGCAACTATCACCACATATCACAATCAATTGCCTGCCACATTGAAGTTACCAAAACGTCACCAAAACTATCATATTCTCTTGAAAGTGACTGTGACTTCTAAGTGATATTTAATAAGTGGTGCAGGATGGTTACTGCAACGGTTATTTTCCACTTTTGAGTTTGAAAACCTTTAAAGTGATTTGCTCAGTGGCCATAATGTTTCAGACACCTCAGATGACTCTAATAAGTTATAGAACTGTGGAGTGGCTACCATAAATGGGAATTACATGACTACAACCATACACATATACAATTTTAGTTATTCTTACTGTATAGTTGTAGATTAAGTGGTGATTACGTGATAACCACAGAGTCGAAGTTGCAGTATCAGTTTCGTCACTATAATGCTGCTTGGGAAATTTACTAGATATTAATTTACTTTCAAGATTAAAAAATGGATACACATAATTCTTAGAAATATCTGTCATAATATCATTGAATCAATTGCCAATGTCTCATATTCTCTTTGATCATTGATTTATTATTATTATTATATTTTCTGGGTTTATATATTTTATTTTATGAAGTAAACATAGAAAAATCGATATGTAACTCACAAGTTTTGCCTCGGGTGGTTATCTTAGTTTCATTTAAATATTTTATTTTTATGAAGTAAACAGAAAAATCGATATGTAACTCACAAGTTTTGCCTCGGGTGATTATCTTAGTTTCATTTAAGCAACATTTATGCAATTTATGAGTAACACCTTAATGTTCTTTGGAGATATATAGGGATATCATATTGTTATATATTAATCTCGTTTTATTTTCTACCACCTGGAATTCAAAAAAGAAAAAAATGTTACACATCACCTGATACAAACTTATGTAAATAACATGATATGGATATTGAGATGTATATTTAAACACAATTCATTTTCAACTGGAAAATGATTTCTATCGACATTTTGGCATGACAATGGGTTTGCCACTATCCCCAGTAGTTTTCACTTTTGAAGAAATCCGTATAGAGATACCTACTACAAATAATGTCCTAAAGATTGGTTTAGATATGTTGATGACATTTTCAAAATTTGGCCACATGACAGACAATAATTACGATAAAATTCTCGAAAGAATTAGACAAAACTAACTATATTGTCTAGATCAATTAAAAATAATCCAGATCATTTTGAAACTAATATTTTCAGGAAGGGTGTCATCAAAACTATGACAAGGCTATTTAATTTCATGAACTCTAAAAAATATTCTTGAAGATAATGCATATCAAAAAAGTTTTGCATCTACAGTATGGTCTCCTCACTACCAGGTACACATCAATGCCATTGAAAGTGCTCAGAATAGATTTCTAAGACATGTGGCATACAGATTGAATCTACAATTTGGGAATTACAACTATGAAACTATTTTAGCATTTCTGAACATTCCAACTCTTCACAACTGAAGAATAAGAACTGACCTTATTACCTTGTTTAAACTACTTAATAATCAAATCTTATGCCCTCAACTACTCGAACTAATAAACTTCAGAGTACCGTCCAGAGCCACTCGCAACACAGATCTATTTACAATGCCATTTCATAGCACAAACTATGGCCTCAATAATTCACTAACTCGATTATGAGACTAGGTAATGAACATTTTAATCTCGGCTTGAATATTTTTAATGTGTCTCAAAACAAATTCAAAAATGCTCTCAAAAGATCTCACTAAGTAGTACAATATCTTATACCAATGTTACCAATCATAAATTAAAAAATTCCATAACTGATGTACTTTGTGTTTAACTGTATTTGATCTTACTTTTAATGAGTTTCAATGTATTTTACTAATACCAACGTATTTTAATCAATGAATCTATTGTAAAATGGGGTTATCCGTACATAATAAATAAATAAATAAAATCAAGCCCCTTAAGAACAGCCTCCAGTGAACAACACAATTCCATAAAGTTATGATCTCTCCCAAAAATTGAAAAGAATCAGCAACAAATAATACATGAAATTATTATTATTATTGGTTTGAAGTGAATAATAAATGACCTTTTTGTCAGATATTTCAGGAACTACTAAATATTAAAACTTGTTATTTCCAATGAATGTTTGTCTTTATCATTCCATTAAAAATTTCAATTTTTTTTTTTAATATTATATAAGGTAACCTTTGTTTCAAGGCTACTGAATATAAGTTGAAACACTTCCATCATAAGTGGTTTCGGATCCCACTATAAAAGGTAAGGCCCCCGTGATCTTAACTCGTACAAGTTTTCATTAACTTCTGAGGGTTGTTCAAACAACTAAAAAAGTGGTTGAAAACAAAATAAAGTTTGTATTTTAGTAGTTTCAGAGATATTCTAGGAAAAATGTTATTTTTGACTTAAACATGTTCAAACCACTTTTATACAAATTTATAATTTATACTATTATGAAAGTTTTTCAGTTGACTTAGGGGAATACTTTTTGAATTGTTTTGAACTTAGGGACCACAATGTATAATTCAGATTATGTATGCGTTTTGAACTGTCAAACCCATAATGAAATGAAACCTTTTTACTTTTATCTTTTTATTATTTTAGGGTATAAGTTACATCAAACACAATTTACAAAATCTGGCAAAACATTTTTATGGGCTGATGAATCAGTCTGCATTTTTGTTCATTCCATATAATTTTCATGTTTCGTTGATCACAATAGTTTTCATATTCAATATAGGAATTTTAAAATAAATATTCTGCTTCATCGAAATTATTTACATGAAATCGGTTCAGTGTTCAATATAACTTATCATAACATAAGAAAATAGAAAAAATACTTATCGAAATATAAATATTCACTAGTATAAAAAATATTTTGTTCGTTGTGTACTTCATTATAATAAAATACAGTCAATTATACACAATAATCAGTTAACTTATTTATAGATCTATTTCTATTATATACATTATGTTTTCAATTGATAAATCATTCTCTTGTTCGAAAATTGTAAGTCTTAAATTTTCAAAAACATAGTGCATACATGAATAATAAAGAATTAAGGTAATCAAAATATCAAGAGGTACAAAAATAACTAGAAAATATTACACAAAATTGGAGCAAGAATAATTTCCAAACGTCAAATATAGAATCAGGTAGTTTTAACAAAATTATTATGCTAAAGATGGTCAAGGTATTTTCAAAGGCACCATTTCCTGAACAATACCAATTATTTCATGTCAAAGAGGGAGAAATTATAATTCAAATAAAGACAGGGAATGGAAGACAGTCTATTCGAGTAGTTCACTGCTCTCTGGGTTTCATTAATAGTTGTAAGGTCCATATGCTGATCCAGTCGTGTAGTAAGGGCCAGCATAGGGCTGAGGTTGGGCCTGAGGAACTGGGTAGCCGGCATAAGCATATTGTTGTTTTTGTGGGTAAACTATAACAAAAAATAATCAACTGAGTTTCCAGCACAATTTATGTTTCTGCCATAAAAATATTAATATGTTCATTAAATGCATCGTCAACTTGAGTCAGCATATCAAATAATTCAATAAGTAAATATCCTGCAAATGTGTTGTCCCATTAGAAAATTTCACAAACTCTCTGGATTCAACACAAAATACATATTTATCTCGAATATATTTGATGAAGAGTCATTAAAAAGTGATGAACGTCCAATTGAATTCCTAGAAAAGTAGAAATTACATTTTCTCTAATTCAAGTGATTCTTGGGATAACAAATATGATTTATATGTCATATCACTGAATATTACATCGGACTTTCCTCGTGAAAATCTATATAGATTCAGCTTACAGTTGTTTATTTTATTCTTCACTGAAAAATAATTATTTTATTTTATTATCGCAACCCAACAATTTGAAATATGTGAGTCTAAACCCAAATTATTTTCATAACTTTTCTGGCATGATTGTCAGGCTGCAAAAACTTACTATCTTGGAGAGTGATTGATTTCCCAAAATACATGTTTCATGTCTTTGATAACGAAAATACACTTTCATATTGACATTTACATAACATTTTTAGACAAATTTTTTAATGAAGTTTTCTCAAAAAATCGAATTAAAATGTCTGCTGATCTACTTATACAGTGTGATAATGAGAAAACGAAGCCCCATAATTGTAGCAGCACTCATCTCAGCGATAGGAGTGACATTATAGGAATGTATTGGTTTTTTTTAGTGAACCGGTTCATAGAACGAGTTCATCATTGTACAACAAGTGATTTCCAATAAGCCTCCAACAAAAATGCAATGTTGCATGAGCCTGCATGTTTTGCAAAAATCAAAAAAATTTCACACCAACCATTTTTTGACTTGATGTGATTGATTGACCAACCTCGATTGTATAACATAGGCACACAACGTTTTCTTGTCAGTGGCGTAGTCAGAATTTTGGTTTCGAACGGGCTGAACTGGATTTGGAATATAACCAAGACCAAAGGTACAAATTTCTAAAGGTTTCACAATAAGTTAATATTGTTACGAATCTGGGGTTCGTATCTATTAATTATACGGAAATAATTATTGTCCGTTTATTTACACTTCACTAAAACACCATAATACACTCTGTCAACTAAATAAATCACAGTACACTGTTAAAATACTGCACGCGACACTGCACTTCTAATCAATCCTCCATTAAACACTGTACTGTCCAGTAAACAACTTACTCTGTGACTCGCATGCGATGCGTTATAATAGAGATCATTAGTACCGGAAAATTCTCTAAATCCATGGAAAATACTCCATCGTTCTCCGTTTGTTCGTTCCGAGAATTCCAACATCTCGTCGGCCGCTCGCGATTTCAGGCAGTGGCGTAGGAGTTTCGTAATACTGCCTCTGTCGACTAAATAAATCAGTCACAGTGCACTGTTAAAATACTGCACGCGACACTGCACTTCTAATCAATCCTCCATTAAACACTGTACTGTCCAGTAAACAACTAACTCTGTGACTCGCATGCGATGCGTTATAATAGAGCTCATTAGTACCTGAAAATTCTCGAAATCCCTGGAAAATACTACATTGTTCTCCGTTTGTTCGTTCCGAGAATTCCAACATCTCGTCGGCCGCTCGCGATTTCGGGCAGTGGCGTAGGAATTTCGTAATACTGCCTCCATCTGGTTTTGATTGTCACAACAAAAGCCATCGGTTCACCATGATAGGGGTTCAGTCTTTCCAGTTGAATAACCTTCATCTTAGTCCTAGAGCTGCACTGGATTCTGTAAACCACGTCATTGATCCTCTTCTTCACCTCGGACAGTCCGTCCTAAAATGGTGTTAGTTTGGGAGATATAGCTCTTTTCCCACGTGGGTTATACAGCCAAACCTGGCCACCTTCCTTGAACCCTCCTAAATTAGCTTTCAAGTCATAACGAGCTTTCATCCTGTCCCTTGCCAGTCTCAATCTCTTTCGAGCTGTTTCGTGGATTTTCAACATGCCATCCCTCAATTTATCAGCATAGTTCCGCACGTCTACTTCTTCGGTGCTTGGTGATCCGAAGACCAAGTCATAGGGTCATCAAAGTTCCTTCCCACAGATAAGCTACCCGAGGTAAGCTTGGTTGAATCATGGATATCTGCTATATTATGCCATCTGAAATAGTGGCACAACCTTGGAAAGATTGATTTGTTTGAAAATATCTAAAGGGTGCTCATCAAATCAGATGAAAAATCATCTGCGACTGAAAGATAAACTTCAGTTCCTATCTTCGATTGTCAAGATAACCTCTTGAGAGGTATTCACGTTGAAAAGGGAAACATTCTGAATTGAATAGAAATATTTTTCTGAAAAATCTACGATTAAAATGATGTTATTTTTCTATTCAATTGAGAATGTTCCCTTCTCAACTTCGAAATACGTTCTTCCATAGCTCGGTTGAATCTTTCAACCATGCCATCTGACTGGGGGTGGAGAGCAGTAGCTCTAATCTTGCTGATACCTATCAGCTCACAAACTTTCTGGAATAACTTTGACTCAAAATTCCTTCCTTGGTCGGAATGAAGCTCCATCGATTCCTCAAATCTTGAGAACTTGTCTACCAATGGCCTTGCTATTGTGGATGTTTCCAGGTCTGAATGACATAGGCATCTACCCATTTGCTGAAATAGTTCATGGCAACCAGGATGTATTTGTTGCCATCGTCCATCACAGGAAATGGTCCAACTACATCAATGGCAATCTGTTCGAATGGAACACCTACGTTGTAGTTCTTCATTTCACCCCTGAACCTTGTTTTGGGATCTATAGTAGCTCCGCACTCTGGACATCTTCTGTACCAGCTTTCTACAACGTCTCGACATTGAACCCAGTAGAATCTGATCTTGTCAAAAGCCTTATTGACTCCCAGATGTTCTCCTGATTTTCCTTCATGAATTTCCAGTTTCTACAACCAGGGAATCCGACTGTGCCTACATTGCCTTACATGGAGATGGGATCTCTATCTGAAATATATCTCTCCAGGTGGGTGTAACATTTCCGTTCTCTTTTCAATGCAGAAAGTCCCTAATATGTATCCTTCATGGTACCTATCTAGTTCTCTGACTTTGCTCAGATACTCTTGGACATGGTCTTATAGATAAGTCATCTGTGTTACTATTTCGTTGTTCTAGGCGATGTTCAGTATTGAAATGGTACTGTTCATCTTTTCTCTCATCGGTAATTCTCCTGAGCCTGTTAACTTGGATGCCCCTGGTACCTACGTTTTTACTAGCCAGCAAGATCCCCGATGTATTTGGCATCTGCCAGAAAACTCACGAGATGATCGGCTCTCATCGATGAGTAGGAACTTGGGGTGTCCTCCAAGGTGATGACGAACCCTGCAATCTTTTTGGAAATGTCCGCTTCACATCTGAAATAGTTTCCTCTTGACTCTCTTGATTGATTATTCGCTCTATTATTATTGAGCTCCAATCTATCTAGTATTCTGCTGAGCATCTGTTCCATATACTGTCTCTTCCTGAGGTGGTTCTTTGATCGACACTACTCTTACTTTCGGCCTTGAGTTGAAAGCCGCTTCCACTTCCAAGGAATGAACCAAAGCTTCACTGCATTTCTTAAAGTATATCAATCTCAGGGTTCTTTGTATTTTAATATATCTCTCCGAATTTTTGCACTCGTGTTTTCATTTGTGCCCGGTACAGCTTTTCTCGATGTTGGTATCAGAAGAGTGCATTCACTATTGAGAATTGAGACAGCATTTTTATCCTTCCCCCACTTAATGAACAGTTCCTCTCGAAGGTATCCGATATCCGAAGTGAAGCTATTACGAGAAATTCCATAGGCGTCCCAAATGATCTAGTAAAAGTGATACACAAGACGGATCATGAATTTGATATCATACGCCATAATTTCTTTTTTCGCTACAGAAAAGTACTAACCCCAGACCCTAGAGGTAACAGTAAACAAAATTGAATAAACTATATACATTAAATATCCACTTATTATCCTAACAAACGTAACCTTTCAACCCCTGCATGTCATGGCAATGCTGCACCAATCGATTTCCCCCCCCCCTCCTCCCCGTGCTGTCTCAATACTGAATTCACTCTAGCTTAATTCTCTCAATCAGATCTCTGTATTTGCGCTGCTGGTCTTCTGGGATGGTCTGTAACATTCCTAAAGCAGATCCTCTCCATTATAAGTGCAGTATCCTTCTCTTCGTTTTTCCATTTGCTGTTGTCACAGCCCGAACTGCCTACGATAGGAACAATGGCAACTGCCCATCAAAAGTCGGTGGTTTTTCGGACTTGTGCAATGTGGCAACCCTGTTACGGTGGTCTCTTGGATCTCAGTGAATCAACTTTCTTTTCTAGTTCTTTCAAGTGCAGCATTGTTTTCTCATTTACTTTTTGCACCGCCAACACTTCCTTCTTCGCTTCCTCTCGCACTGCCCTGACTTTTCTCGCTCTTCTCATACGCCGCACTATGTTTTTTTATTTCACTGTTCGTTCATTCCATTGTTTTCCAGACTGTGTTGGGTTCGACATCAATGTTATCGACATTTACTTGACCGGCTCCCCCAGTGGTCAAGTAATGTAATCGTGCGAAAATAAAAAATCGAGATATCGACGGAAAGATCCGTTTTGAGGTCCCCAGAGACGATTGAGACCATTTCCAGAGTGAAGTCTATATGTGTGTCTGTCTGTAATCTTCCACGATAACTGCCGAACCGTTTGACCAATTGAGCTGAAATTTAGCAGATCAAGTACCACCGTTGGAAGAAAGAAATCAGAGAGTACACCTTAGAGTAGGACAATCAACCCATATTTTCCAAGATTGACAACACATACGCGAGAATCCATAAGGAACAAGAGAGGAGGCTTCAGAAGAAATGGAATCGAATAGCAGGAAGAACACGGTCTCCATAAAACAACAGCGAAGGTAAGAAAACCATAATTAAAATATCAACTTAACCCCTTACAGAAGTAGAGGAGTCCCTGCTCGAAAAGGGATTGAACTTTGCAGTTGCACCAAAAACAATACCGATCCTAGACATCGTAAGCTCTGTGGAGTCAACCAGTAGAAAGTGAAAGTTCAGATAGAAAGTGAAAGAGAAGGAGAGAAATCCCCTGAGGAACATCACTGCTGGGGAACAGAGGGCCCTAAAAATCCTGCAAAAGTACTGATCTATAAAGATTCTTTCAGCCGATAAAGGAAACGCCACGGTTATCATGGACACCACAACATGACAAGATAGAGTCGTTACTCCACACTCTTGAAGAAGGATTCAACACCCACTATAGAACACTTCCGAGGAAATTTTAAAGTTTCATCCCAGACAACGAACGGTCACATCTGACGCCACACTACAGCAAACCACCGCATCTCCACGGGGTCCCGAAAATCCACAAACCAGACATACCACTGAGACCGATCACCAGCTCCCGGAACTCACCAACTTACAAGTTATCGAAATACCTCCTACCGATACTACAACCCTTACAAGGAAATAGCAGTTCATACGTCAAGAATTCCAAGCACTTCGTAGACATCATCAGAGATGTTGAACTTGGACAAAGAGATCGCTTCATCAGCTTCGACATGGAGAGCCTTTACACCAATGTTCTTATAGATGAATCCCTTGGCATCATCAAAAAGAAACTCGAAGAGAATAACCAGCGCCATGAGAGGACTGACCTTGCCATCCAAGCAATATTGGAATTAGTGCAGTGCTGCCAACACAACTCATATTTCCAAGAAAAGGACCAATTCTTCTCTCAAGTCGATCTTCCCTTTCTCCAATTATCGCCAACATATACATGGAGTAGTTTGAGGAATTGGCTATACGGGAGGCAGAATACAAACCAAAGCTGTGGTTCAGGTACGTTGATGACACTTTCATTATATGGAATCACGAAGATAAACATTTCCAGGATTTCTTCTCAAGAATTAACAGCATCAGGGATTCGATCAAATTAGAATAGAAATAGAATAGAAATGGAAAGCAACAGTGCCTTACCTTTCCTCGATGTGAACGTTGAGAGAATAATAATAATAATAATATTTCTTTATTTCTGAATTAACCTTATATATACATGTATACATAAAGCTAAAAAAGCAATGACGTCAAAAGTATAGCACATTTCAGAAGATATGGTTCATATAGTCATCTACATTGTACGGTTCTAGATCTAGGAGCAATTTTTTTATTTTTGTTTTATTAAATATTTTATACACATATAAGATGGATTTTTTTCGTCAAAAAAGTGGATGTTTAGGGTAGTTTATGTTAATGGATCTGGTTTCATATCTGGTGTTTAATTCTTTGATTATTCCAAATTTGCTCTTATTTCTTTGTAAGAACATCAGGCACTCATATAGATAAAGAGCATATACAGTGAAAATTCTTTTCTCTCTGAAAAGTCCTCTGCATGACTGTCTAAAATCCCTCTTATATATGATTCGGAGTACCTTTTTTTGGATAATAAAAATGTTCTCTACAGTTGAGCCTATTCCCCAAAATATTAGTCCATATCGCATGACAGATTCAAAATTGGCATGGTATAGTGTTCTTAATGTTGGTTCATTTAAGTATTTTGCAGTTATTCTAATTGCATAGCAAACCTTATTTAGCTTACTAGCAACATATTCTATATGTTGTTTCCAGTCCAGAAAGCGGTCTAGTATGATACCTAACAACTTAGTATGATGATTTACTTCCAAGTTTTGTTCTTCCAATTTAATAAATTCTGGTTTGTTTTTCCTACTGTGACTTGTACTAAAAATCACCATGTTTGTTTTATCCTCATTTAGAATGAGTTTATTTTGTTGAAACCAGTTTTTTGCCTTTGTGTAGGTGTTTGTTGCTTCAATTGAGAGATTTTGTTCATCTTCCGCTCCCACAGCCAAATTTGTATCATCCGCAAATATGGTTATGTTCCCATTTCCATTTAAATTTTCTGTTATATAACACAAATCATTTATAAAAAATTAGGAATAGAATTGGTCCTGCAATACTTCCTTGAGGTACTCCTGTATTATTATATAATATGTCTGATTTTTCAATGATTCCTTCCCTGGTTATTTTAATACGCTGTGTCCTATTTGAAAGATATGATTTAAACCACTCACCAGCATTTCCTCGTACACCATATATTTCCATTTTTTTCAATAAAATGTTCCTATCCAGGCAGTCATATGCTTTTGACAAATCAAAAAACATACCTAATGCTAGTTTATCGTCTTCTATAAAGTTTAAAAGTTCTTTGGTGAATTGGCAGATGGCGGTTAGTGTAGATCTCCTTTCAAATAAGCGTGTTGGGAATGGTTCAGTATTTCACATTCATTCATGAACAATATCAACCTTGAGCACATTGCAAGTTCAAAATTTTGAAAACTGGGTAGAAGACTAATTGGTCGATAATTTTCCATCAACTCTTCATTTCCCTTTTAAAAGGGTTTGATTACAGCTAGTTTCAGTTGATCAGGAAATATTCCATGTTTGAAAGAATTGTTTATTATATAAGATATCACATTGCTGATTGATGGTATGCATAGTTTGACTATATTTGTCGGGATCTCATCATCACCACTACTATATTTATTTTTCAATGTTTTTGATATTTCTATTATTTCTTGCGGATTTGTGGGTTTCAGGAATAGAGATCTATTATTATAATGTATATAACTATGAAGTTGCCTCTGGGAGATGCTTCACCATATTAGGGATAATTTTAGTTAGGAACTCGTTGAAGTCATTTGCTGTGTTTTTTTCCACCTTTGATTTGACATAGGCAATGACATCTGCACCTCTGATTATAGAAAGAGGACACATACAGGACAGTATCTCAACTACAGCTCCAACCATCCGAGGGATCGTGAGAACATTGGAGGAAAGAGCGATGCACATATGCAACGACGAGGAGTCACTAGTTGCCGAATTAAACCACATCAGAGAACCTTCACCGGAATGGATACCCCAAGAAACTCCTAGGAGAAGTATTGAAACAACTCCAGAGACCGTAGACAACTGAAGAGCAACAACAAAGCACAGTGATCTGCCTTCCGTACATCAGAGGTGTCTCCGAAAAGATCAGAAGATCGGAACAAGTTCAACATCAAGAGCTGCTTCCAATCCGTCAGTACTTTATGGAGTTTCCTTACCAAGACCAAACCTGACAACAGAAATGAAAATAAGTATTGTATTCATGATGTTCCATGTGAATGTGGATATTCCTACATTGGAGAGACAAAGAGGCCATTATCGGTAAGATTGGATGAGCACAAGAAATGGACTCAACGTGGAGAAACGTCAAAATCGGGAATTGCTCACCACGCCTGGACTGAGCACCATTGAATTCTATGGGTCGATGCAAGTGTTCTATATAGAGAGAAGCATTGATTCAAACAAAAGTTCAAAGAGGCCGCCTACATCGAAGCCATTAACGCCTTTAGTCAACCACTACCACACCGCGCGAAATCACACGCACCACTGCACATGGCGGAATTACACGCACCATTGCACCGACAGACATATAAATTGGTAAGTAGCACCTAAACTTGTCAGTATTCACCTGAAGACTATTGCAATACAAGCATTCGAGAAGTCGTGAAAAACCTTTCAAATCCATTAAGATGATGGACGTCTGAAACGTGAGTAATCAAGTTACCACATCGTCTACAACCTTCAAACAATATCTTAATTTAATATATTTTCAAATATAAATGATCGTAAATAACAGGAAACAATTGATACAAATATTGGGAAAATACTCAGTAATATGAAACAATATGCATACCAATTCAAATGTATATATTGGCACAGTTTGTATTTGATTTGTATCATTCACTCCCTTGAAGTTTTTTCTAAAACTCTCTTTGATGTACGTCAATGGTTAAAACATCTTTGAAATATCTATAGAAAAACTAGTCACCCTCCATGACGATATTATCATTTGTAGATTTGAATGATAGAATTCATTTCAGGAAAGTTGTAAAAATAATTTTATTTTGGGTATATACAAAGACTCGTAGCATTCAAACTGTTGAGTTGGTTGGGTCCTGAAATGTTCTAAGTAATTGTAAGATATAAGATGACTTAAAACTCGATAAGAGATTACAATAATATATCAATTTTAAAGTATGGAGGGGATAATATAAACACTTGTTGATTCCATAATCTTCCTTAAATGTATTTGGTTATTTTTATTTACAAATTATTTACATAAAATTCACAATCTTAAAAGCAATCGTTAAAAAGTAGAGTGAAAAGTTAGTTAAGATTGTCAGAATTTCGTTATCCCAAAGTTATTGTTTATTGTTAGATGAATTCCTCAATGGAGAAAAAACCAATAAAGAGAGAAAGAAAACATAGAAACATTATTATATACCTATTCAATGATCAGATAGCACAAAATATAACAGAAATAGAAAATATGTCATAGGAACATTTGAAAACTATTCATCGCATGAGTATACATATTGTGCTATCTTTTTTATGAAGGTGAGGAGAAGTTCACGAGAAATCCATAATAGTCATAAATATTTATTGTAAGCTTCAATAAGCAGTTAAGCTGGAAGTTGTGATGATTATTGAATTGTATGAGTTTTTGTAGAATAGTACATTAGAATCTATGGTTTATGAGAAGTTTCTGACCCTCACAATTAAATTTATTGGTTAAAAACGATTTATTAAAAAAATATTATTCAACAGTTGGTAATCTTTCATAAATGTTGAAACTAATAAATAAATTTATGCTGACTATTTGTTTTATGGTTCTCAATTGTGAAATGTTTTTTATTCATTATATTTTATGAACTATTAATAACTTTGAAGTCTTCGTTATAGATTTTTGGCCATGAAACATAAACAACAAATGCATTTTTTTATTCTAAAACTATTTGGAGATTTCGGGTATTTTTTGCAATCATAAAATAGTAGTAGTAAAGTTATCATTTTTTACTTCGCCAGATTAAAAGCATAGTAGAAACTTAATTTATTATTTTACCTCAATTTTGCATTTTAAACATTGGAAGAAAAATGCTTGTGTTATTCGGGGTAAAAGTGGCAGCTCCCATGGTTGACAGTAATTTCTACGCTTGCCACACAAAAAGTCACTTCAACTCTTAATGCCACAATATACTATTTCCACAATGGATTTTTCCGCTATCCAAAAGTGTCATTGTGAATTATTTAAGAAAAATCGTATTATTTTATGAAGACTTTATTATTTGAGTGATTTATATCAAATATTTAGAATTAACCGAAAAACATAATTGGTGTTAGCAAAGGTGAGGCATCTTTTTTAACAGGATGTAGAACAAAAAATCACATATGTGAAAGTTGTAAAATAACGGACACACAAAACTCATCGATGGAGTTGGTCCTATTATAGTGCTGGCATTTATCGCTATCGGCGGTAAAAATTAAACATTGTTCTACGAATAATTTTTTATGTCACACGACTTCTCTTCCACTTGGTTCACAGAAAATGTATAGCAGGATTTCTACTGCCTAACAAGTCCGGGTCGATCTTGAGGTTGTAATACATTCATTCGATAATGTTATGGATAAAATTGTTCCTGTCACATCGTCTTCCATACATTGCTGTGGGTAGTATGATTAGTATAGGCCTCTTATCACAAACCTTTGGAATACATTCATTTTGTTCTGAATTGAAGGTAATTCATTGATTTCGCAAATGTAAACATTTACCTAAAGCTTCCAGACAGACAGATTCCCACTCGGAACTACGATGGATATTGATCATGGAACAGCCGGTAAATGACAGGATCGTACTTGAATTTTATATTAATTAATGATATCTCTGTTGCAACTTCAATAGAGATAATTTTTGTATTATCACGTATTTTGACGAGTTCCACTCTGTTAAAAAGATTCCTCACCTTTGAGTGGCTCCAATTAATGTTTGGGAATTATGAAGGAAATGGAAATTATAGAATAAATATTCGCAATGAATTAGTTTCAGAAACTTCTCATGTTTGAATGAAAATGATCCCCAAAAGTTACCAGGCATTAGGTACTGCATGTTGATAGCTTCCTCGCGTTCCCTCTCCCCTCTCAGGCACATGGCAGCTCCAGAGAACAAAATGGCTGCCACCAAAGACCACCCGACGCCAACCCACGCTAGCATGTAGCTCCAGTCGTAGTAGACTCGGGTGTTATCCTGGAGCACCTAAAATTTTGAAAAAATAATTAAAACGACATACCTGGCATTATGTACTGGACGTTGTTGAGGTTCTCTTTTTCTTTTTCGTTGTCCAAGCAGCAGGAACTGAAGAAGAATAGGAAGGCTCCTCCTAGACAAGAGAAGACACCGAGCCAGCCAAGGACGAAACTCCAGTCGTAATATATTTCAGTGTTTTCTTGAAGAATCTGTTTGGAAATATTTCATTTTCTAACTGATTTGATTGGGGACAAGATGGAAATCATTTTGTGAGTTGGTTCGATACAAGCTAAATTACTAGTTTTGCTATACGAGCAAGATTGAATTGATTAGATAGTCATTTATTTTCAAGATTAAAATAAAAAATTGGATACTACACCTATAAATATATTTTTTCAGATATATCATTGAAGTCCTCATTATTTGTCAACGTTTCTAGTTCTCCATAATCAGCTGTTTATCAAAAATTGCTGAGAAGTCTTTCGCAACTAAAATTTATTCTTTCATGGAAGAACATAGTATATTTACAAACTGCCAATATGGTTATAGGTCAGAAAAGTCCACCGAATTAGCGACGCTAGAATTCACACAACAAGTATATTCTTCTCTAGACAAAGGAAAAAAAGTTGCAGGCTTATTTTTCGACTTAACTGCTGCTTTCGATACTGTTAATCCAAATTTCTTTGGAGAGAAATTGAATAAATTAGGAATAAGAGGTAAACCACTAGAATGGATCTACAAAATAGGCGAATCGCAGTGAATATAGTCTCAGAGACTTCCCAAGAAATGGAATTGAATGTCGGGGTAGGGCAAGGTTCAATACTTGGTCCTCTACTGTTCCTTATCTTTATCAATGACTCACCACAATTTGTAACTTCTGGAAATATTTACATGTATGCTGATGATACATCAATAATCATTCACGCCAACAAGTTAGCAGAACTATAGAGACTAAATCAGATATAGTAATCAAGCAATTCAAATCGTGGTGTCATAAGAATTCTTTGATCATTAATGTAAAGAAACCCGTTTTTATGCCTTTCTCACTGATTAAGACAAATATTCTGCCAAATATAAGCCATATTGAAACAAGCGATCGTGTAAAATTTCTTGGAACAACCATCGATAGTAACCTAACGTTCCATCGAGAAGTAGACTCATTATGCTCCAAACTTGCAAAAAATACGTTTGCTATTCTACAATTGAAGAAAGAAATTAATCAAAGTGAGTTGGAAACGTGTTATTTATTATTCACTTGTCTACTCAATCTTGAGTTATAACATAATAATATGGGGCCAATCTACTAATATTGACAGAGTTTTTGTACTACAGAAAAGGATTATAAGAATCATATATAATTTGAATTGACTTTGAAAAACAGAGAATACTAACTGTGACCGAAATATATATTTTAAAAATTTCCTGCTTCATTCATAAAAATAAATTGACGCTTAATCAAGATGTGCATAGATATCAGACCAGGAAAGCACAAGAAATCCACATTTCAAACTTTAGTACGAATACTTTCAAAAAGTCACCTTACTGTGCAGGAAG
Source organism: Gonioctena quinquepunctata (assembly GCA_018342105.1). NCBI lineage: Eukaryota > Metazoa > Arthropoda > Insecta > Coleoptera > Chrysomelidae > Gonioctena > Gonioctena quinquepunctata. The sequence goes on along the minus strand of JAFIRS010002653.1, from coordinate 113,488 downwards.
CTTAATTTATAATAAACTGCCGCTAGAAATCAGATCCGCTGAAACTTTCAATATTTTCAAGAAGAAAATACAAATATTTTTAGTCGAAAAAAGTTTGATGTCTGCTTGTCTATCTGTTGATCAAGGAAAAAATTTTTCTGTCTTTTTTCTTTTCCTTATTTTTTAAATCAAGGAAAAATGTTTTTATGTCTTTTTTAATATTAGATTTTGTGTTATAGTTTATACATGTTTTAGTTTTGATGACAAAACCTTGTGTTCCCCTGTAACACTTTAATGGCAAATAAATATCTATCTATATTATAATTATTATTGTATTATTTTATATATATTTTTAAACACAAAATATTCATATTTATGAAGTTTATTTTAAGCTTCCTATATTTTTTATAATTTATAAACTAATTATTATACCGGTTTTCTTCTTGGGAATGAATCTCATTTTTTTACCTATCAGTTTAAGGACTATTCTATCAAATTAACTTTCTCTTTGAATTCATTAGGTACAAAGAGCTTGTGAAAACTGTATTTTATCTTGAATCCAAATTAATATTATTGTGTTTTCGAGGTTGCGGATTAGCTTTTTTATATAAATTTAAAAATGTCAAATGGCGGGTGCCAATATGGCGACGGAATTTAACCTGCTTGTATTAGCTTATAAGGTTCCGGTGATATTACTCTACTCTTTCATATTTGTGATATTTAAGATGGCGGTTGCTTTTTCTCATTTATGGTACGATTTGACTCAAAATTGATATCTTGGGGGCTTTTATGAATAACGAATTACGAATTTGATATCGAAATTTTAAATTCATTATCACTTCAGTACGAAGGCGTAGAGGGGCCAACAACAAAATATTTTTCAAAAACATTTGGAATTGCCATTTTGAAGTGACAATTGTCAATTTGAACTGACAATTGTCACTTTGAAGTGATAATTGTCACTTCAAACTGACAATTGTCACTTTGAGGTGACAATTGTCACTTCTAACTGACAATTGTCACTTTAAAATGGCAATTTCAGATGTTTTTTAAGTGACAATTGTCACTCCGAAGTGACAATTGTCACTTCAAAGTGACAATTGTCAGTTCAAAGTGACAAATGTCACTTCAAAGTGACAATTGTCAGTTCAAATTGGCAATTCCAAATGTTTTTGAAAAATATTTTGTTGTTGGCCCTTCTACGCCTTCGTACTTCAAGGCATTTGGGAGAAAGCATGTTTTTCAAACATAAGTATTGATATGTTGACACTCTTCATAGTAGTTAATGGGGTAAATAAAAATACAACATAAACAAATCAGTCCTTGGATAAATAAATATAATATGTTTTAATCTGAAATCGAGGTTTGTGAAGTGTTTTATTAGTATTAATTTAGGTATAATGATTATACTCACATTACTCCATTGCTGATAATATTCCTCACCCACTTGTTTTTCTTTTTCATAATACTCAACTGCATGCCACAAGCCCATGGAACCAGCACTCAAAAGACCTAAAACGATAATGAATTTTTTATTTGTAATAACTGTTCTTTTCAATATCGGGACCAAGAAAATGCCAAAAATTCTAAATTCGACTCGGACTGCAGATTGAATCGTCCCACAAGTTTGGAATATAAAGTGACACATTTCAAAATCAACAGAAAGTTTCAAATATATATTTCCCTACTAGTTTTGAAATAAAACTAACGATTAAATACTAGACCTGCGACGGAACATTCTGACGGTTCAAATATCTTTCCATTGAAACTAGAAAAAATGTATGTAACGGAAATGGTTAAAAATATGTTTACAATAATGAGCAGACATTCTTTTCAACATGCACTAATATTAAAAAACAAATAACTAATTAAAAGCTAATCAGCTACCAATATATTTTTTTCAATTCAAGTATTGAAAATAAATTCGAAAAAAAGAAAAAAAAATCGGTGATTTGCAACATACATGTATTGATATGACAGACATCTTTTTTGATGACCATACTATTTGCAAGTTTATTCAGTTATAATGTGGTACAGGATGTAAATATTCATTTATAAACATAATTGATTATATAGTCTACTCGACAAGTTGAAAATGGTCTAAAATAGAGATACTGCTCTTAAAATTATGTGTGATAGCTCATTGGATCCGGAATAACGCCTAGAAAAATGTGCCAAAAGCGTGTATTAGCACATAAAAAATTCAAAAGTTATAAACAATTGAAGATGAGAAAAAAATGGCATTTTGTTTTTTGCCAATATTTCATAAACTATCAATATTTGAGAAATTTCAAAAAAAGATTCTGAAAGAAGAGGAAATTTCCAATGAACTTTTTCTCCATCATTTATAATTTTAATTTAACGCTGAAAATGGGTCTCCGAGCGACATTTTTAGGTTGCACGCGCGGCATCAAAAGCGAGTACGACACATTAATATTTATTTAAGGTATTACATTTTTTTTAATTTAAAAAAATTATGGTGTATTCGGAACACTATAAATAATTTATTCCCGTTGGAAATTTTACTTAAAGTTGATTTCTCAACAAGTTAAACGATTGTTAACTAACAAAACTTTCTTGAACTTCTGCCTTGATTGTAAATGAAAAAAAATGTTTAAATAATTGTCGTAAAATTTTTTCGCTCCGTAGAGCCTTTCTTATATACATACTTAACAAGATCACCCCATAAAAGTTAAAAAAATATTCATACTTTGTTTATAATAATTTTTGTACTTGAAAAAATCCAAGTAATGTTGCTAAAAAAAATTTTGTTTCTCCTAATCATCATATTATCGTTTCTTTTATCAATACAAGATATAAATTGATTTGCAAAAAAACATTTTCTCGCTATTTGTTAATAAATTTTTTATAAACAAATTGATTATTTCAATATTTTTGAAATTTTTTTCCACAACTTCATCATATTACAAATATTATGATTTTTGAAAACAAAATTTTTCCGAAATAACAATTTTTAATTGTTTATAATCGTTTTTTTTATATTTCTATCGTTTAAATATTTAGTTAAGAAAAAAAAAAAAAAAAAATTTTTTTAAAATTTTAATGTTTATTAACCAATTTGTTCTAAACAAATTTTTAACTTGTTAGATTATTTGTTTTTAATCTTCTGAATTATAAAAAACAACCATATATAACAAAGAATATAAAAAAAAAAATCCAATTTTTTATTGTACTTTGGCAATTGGAATTGGGAAGAATTGGAAAAAAAACTTCTATACTATAATATTTTATAGTTAAAATATTTTTTAATAAAAAATATAAAATTTTTAAAAAAAAATAATAATTATTTAAACGATAGAAATATTTAAAAAAAACGATTATAAACAATTAAACATTGTTATTAAGGATTTTTTTTTTTCAAAAATCAATATCTGTGATATAATGGAGTTGTGCGAAAAAAATTTTCAAAAATATTGATATAATCAATTTGTTTATAAAAAATGTATCAACAAATGGCGGGATTTTTTTTGTGCAAATCAATTTATATCTTGTATTGATAAAAAACCGATATGATGATTAAGAAAAAAAAATTTAACAACATTACTTGGATTTTTTTGTTTTTGTTCAAGTACAAAAATTATTATAAACAACGTATGAATATTTTGTTGAGTATGTATATAAGAAAGGCTCTACGGAGCTAAACATTTTTACGACAACTATTCAAACATTTTTTTTCATTTACAATTAACACAAAAGTTCGAGAAAATTTTGTTAGTTAACAATCGTTTAACTTGTTGAAAAATTAACTTTAAGTAAAATTTCCAACGGAATAAATTATTTATAGTGTTCCAAATACACCATAATTTTTTCAAATTAAAAAAAAATATTTAATACCTTAAATAAATTAATTAATGTGTCGTACTCGCTTTTGACGCCGCGCGCGCAACCTAAAAATGTCGCTCGGAGACCCATTTTCAGCGTTAAATTAAAATTATAAATAATGGAGATAGAGTTCCGGGAGCTGGAAATTTTTAAATATTGATAGTTTATGAAATATTGGCAAAAAACGAAATGTCATTTTTTTCTTATCTTCAATTGTTTATAACTTTTGCAATTTTTTATGTGCTAATACACGCTTCTGGCACTTTTCTCTAGGCGTTATCCCGGATCCAATGAGCTATCACACATAATTTTAAGAGCAGTATCTCTATTTTAGACCATTTTCAACTTGTCGAGTAGACTATATAGACATAATATCGCTTAATAAAAATATAAACAAAATATAATATAGTAGCCGAAATAGGCCTAAATATATCATGAGGATATTCGAGAGATATGAGATGAGTATACATTTTTAGAGGAGATGCCACCCAAGCAAAAATGTATGAAATTTTTGTATAGGTAAACTGATATTTTATCTGGACCTGACGATGTAGTGTTCTTTAAAGCAGATTTAATGTTGATTACTTCAGTATTTGTTACAGGGTGTAAGAATAGTGAATCTTTGATATTCACATGTTTTTCTGGGACAAATTGGTCTGATTTCAATATTTTGCTTGACATTCTTGAACCAATGTTGGAGAAGAACTTGTTGAACTGATCAGCCATTTCATCAATGTTCAGTTTTGTATCTTCATCATCATGGATATTGAAGGTATTTGAGCCTGATGAATGCTCGCTATTAGTAATTCCCAGTTGGTTTTTGTAATACTGATTCTTCATAGTTCTCAGGAGGTTTGATAAGAAGTTACGGTATATTCAGTATTCTGTACTATAAGCTTAACTTTTTGTTTTTGCAAATTTTCGTTTCCAACGATCTCTATCTCGTATGGAGTTGAATAAACCGGTAGCATTCCATGGTTTGAGCTTTGTATTATTTTTGGAACGTAGTTCCTTATCGCGCGTTGCGAAAGAGGGCTAGACGGAATAATTTAAGATCAAAAGTTGTAACGAGACTTTCGCTATGGTTGTGAGCCGTGCGGCGTGCGCGTGTTTCTCTGTCTGTCTCTCGCTCTCTCTCATAGAAAGCAAGCCAGTTATTTTCGTTTCGTCTTTCTATTTCACATTGAACAGTGTGGTGTCGCGACGATTATTTTTGTTGAGTGTATACAGGTTTTTTGTACATAATAAATAATAAAAAATAATAACAATAATGAATCCTGACAGTGTTTCTGCACAAGTTCCGGATATTGCTGATGGAGTTAGGTAAGTATAGATTTTATACAGACAATAATAAATGCTTATGTATTTTTAGCAAGTACGCATTATAACTTCTCTTTACTATTGTGCTTACCAAGTCATACGCGTTATAATCCCTCCATTATTGTGTGTTTAGCAAGTGTACGCGTCATAACTTTAATAAATTTAAAAGCAAATTATATTTTAATATTACAATATCAATGCGTATGTATTTATCAATCCGTGCGTGTTCTAACCTATATATATATATATATATATATATATATAATATATATATATATATATATATAGATATATATATATATATTTATACAGTGCATTCCATTCAAAACGAGCCACCCTGAATAACTTTTGGTACAATGATTTTCAGGAAAAATAAAAAAACACGTCAACAATAGTATACAGGGGGACTCATTTTGACAAATTCACATTTGATGTTACTTTCACTATCTCACCCCCAGAGCATGTCACCATTTTTTTTAAATGGATCACCCTATATTGTTTCGCATTATCAGATGCTCCATGATGAGCAGATTTTAACAAAGTATAAAACATATGGTCTGACGCATATGGTTCGGGAGCTACAAATTATTTTCCATTAGTCCAACGTGCCCTAAAACTGCAATAGAAATAGCTTCATCGTTGACAACTCCTGAACGGTTATGCTTTTTATTGCTAACAGATCCAGTTTCCATAAATTTGTTCAATAATTCCGAAACGGGAAAAATCACAACAAAAAATTCCTATGAAGTATACAGTGAAAGCATAGTTAGCTCAGTATCTCCTGAAGTGGAAGTGAACTGTAAGTCTTCTGATCAACATAATAAATTGCATGTTTATAGTTGACAATTCCAATCGGGAAGTGAAAAAAACGACCCAGTCGTCCAAAACTCGTAGGTTAAACATACATTCCACCAACCGTCAGTTTAATTGGTGTAGATATGAACAAAGATGAACAATTAACAAACCATCAATTATTTTCAAAATTATTACAATCCTTCGAAAATGGAAATGAGAAAGTTAAAGTGGAGCTGAAAAACATATAAATTTTGAAAATGAAAAATTGCAAGTTATCGTCAGAGATCGGAATAAAAAGATATCTGAATCAGAACAGAAGTGTGAAAATCTCAAAGAGAATTATCTTGTTTTGGACAGGAGATCTAGAAAAAATTATATTATTGTATTTGGTTGAGAGTGTGATTCCAACATCGATAGTGCAAGGTCGGCTATTGGAAAACTCAATTCCTTGTTGGGGACTAGTCTTTGTGAATCAGACCTCAACAACATTTTTCCTCTGAACAATACTTCCAAGGCAGCTGTAAAGATTGAGTTCATGCCATATTTGAAAAAAAATTATGTAATCCAGAACATTTCAAAATTAAAAGGTAGCGACGTATTTATTTCACATGATCTTTGCTATGAAGATCGCTTGAACTATAAAATCCTGGCAAAACACATGAAGGGGGCCAGAGAGAGAGAGAGAGAAATCTTTCTGCAAAAATTGTTAACCACAAACTCATTGTGAACGGTAGAGCTTACACTGCAAAAGAATTAGAAAAGGAATGTGAGAGTCAGGAAAATTTTCAAGTATCAAATAAAAGAGGACGAGAATCTTATAGTGCCCCAACAACTCCTTCACACCCTCCACCATAATCACCAACAGCTCCGAACCTGAAAATACTGAAAACGAAATTGAATCCGCATTGAACTCAACTGTTAAACCCCATATCAAGAAACCGAAGCAACAAAATATAATCCTAGGGTTCGAGAGAAGAACACGACAAAATAGCGCATCTACAAAACAAAAAACGCTGATTAGTTGTTACCAGTTATTGTGTATATTTCTCAAGTACTAATGATGATAGTGGGTATGGAGGTGTAGCAATTTATCTGAGAAATTTCATAAAATATTCAGTTCTTCCAGTGAATGAAAATATCGAGGATTTGTGGTCGAGTATAAAATTTAAATCATCAAATGCAGCGTTAGGTTGTATGTATAAGCAACCTAAACTAAACACAAATAATTTTCTAAATGAATTTGAAAAAAGCTTTTTTTCAATCATATCTGAATTTGATAAAGTTATATGTTTGGGCGATTTCAATATTGACTTATACGATATCAACAGCTCTCATACACAAAGCTTCTGTTGAGTACGGGGTTGAAGCAGATGGTTCATTTTCTTACCAGAGTCGCAAGTAATAGTTCCACTCTGATTGTCCTTATCCTTGTTTCGGAAGAGTTACATACTACAGACTGCGGATCGTTACATGTTCCCCAAGTCTCCGATCATGAATTAATATTCACATCACTCTTGACTTAACGGAAGACAAATTTAAACCTATCCCTACAACCTACAGATCTCTAAAAACTATCAACTTGATTCAACTCAGTGATGATCTAAGTTCGATACCCTGGAGAAATATTTTTCATCTAGAAACTATTGACGCTAAAGTTGACTTTTTTACGGAAAACCTGAATATCTTACTGAATCTACAGTTTTCAAGAAAAAACGTTAACCATGGATAACGCATAATATCAAACTGATCTTTAAAGAAGGAGATAAACTTTTCAATAAATTCAAAAAACGAAGAATCCCCAAGTTTATGAGGAATACAAAGAGACCAGAAAGCATATTTGCAACATCATGTTAGAAGAAATAGTAAAGATACTTGGAGTACTATGAAAAAGTTGAATATTTATAAAAAAACAACCTTCCAGCAATCCCTGGACACCTGTCTGACGTTGATGAAATAAATGATTATTTTTTATCTTCAATTCCTCAGATTGTGCCAACAGAAAACATCAATGAATATCATGATGGGTACAGGGCAGGACTTTCAGGATACTTACACTTCGCAAAAGTTGATCAATGCGAGATATATGGACAACTAGAATTTATCAAAACAAGAGCTACTGTGGCTGATAGTCCAAGTATTGATTTCATTTTAATGTGTTGATTATATATTACATAATGTGAATTTCTGTATAGAAAACTCAGTTTTTCCCTCTAAATGGAAGGTCGCACATGTAATACCTTCACCAAAAGTGGACATAGTGAATGAACTGAAAGATTTGAGACCAATAAGTATCCTTCGCGTCATCTCAAAAACCTTGGAAATGATCATAAAAAACGTTGTCCTACCGGATACACAATCTGGTTTCAGGAAGGGTCACAGTTGTGCCACAGCCTTACTTAACGTAACAAATTGAATCATTAAAGCCACAGATTCTGGATAACCTCAGCGTGGTATCTCAAAAAATTACATTTCAAGCATTGATCCATAACTTTATTGATAACTGTCATCTACAAATGTATGCCGATGACACACAGGTCCTATATTCATTCCACCCATCAGATATGCTGAACAGCTGTCGAATAATCAATAGGGAATTGAACATCATTCACAAAATCTCCCGTGATCATTATCTGGCTCTGAATCCTAACAAATCAACAGCTTTGCTCTTCGGTAATAACAAGGCCAGAGCGACATTGATTGCGAATATGCACATTTCCATTAATAATGTCCCAATAAACTTCGCCAACATGGCAAAAAACTTGGGATTGTGGACCGATTCCACCTTGAGATTCCAAAAGCATGTTTCAGAATGTATAAAGGAATCAATCTGGAAACTTAAACTCCAATATAACTCACGTGAGTTATAACGTTCCTTGTTGAATATCCATCTTAGAAAAATGCTTTGTAAATCTTTAGTACTGTCTACCTTCAATCATTGTGACACTGTTTACGGCCCCTGTCTAACATCATTCGATACAAAGAGGATACAAAATATCCAAAATCATTGTTTGCAATTCATCTATAGCGTGAGGAAGCGACAAACTATTCGACATAAGCTCATGGAAGATGGTTGGCTAGATATGAAATCTCTCCGTAAACTTTACTGTGCCACTTTATACCACAAAATTATCTTCTCAAAACAGCCTTCTTATTTATACCGCAAAATTGTTTTCTGTTCGGATGTCCACAACATAAACATACGAACGGAGGGTATTGTAACCCCGCCTATTCATAAAACAAGCATGTTTGAATTGAAAGAAGTTTCTCATATAATATATCTGCTGTTTACAACTCCATACCGAGCCCTATCAAAGACAAATCTGTTTCTATTTTTCATGAAGCCTAATAGGAAATTGTCACTTCAATAGGATTTTGTTTTCTGTGACCACTTTCTTTTTAGTATGTCTTTGATATTCATTTCCAACCACATATATATGTATTTATATGTGTGTATTCATTTTTACGTTCCTATATTTCTACTTCACCTTCATTACTCTCATTTTATTTTATTATTTTTGTCTTTTAATTATGCTAAGATTAGGTTAAGTTTGGTAGAGTGGAAGTCCATCACCTTGCGCCCAGCAAGAGATGAACTTCGCCATTTCAGTATATCATTTCAACTGTACTGAATAAATATTATTATTATTATCAAGCTCTGACAAGTATAGGTCTACATTGGTGGGGGGAGGTTTGTAAGAAGCTATCAGTAAAAAAAATAAGTTATTTAGTTTGAAAGATAATTGAACTAAGTTAATTTCTGATAGGTGTTTGATATATACATTGTAGTTAATATACTTCCTTACATACAAGATAAAACCATCGTTTTGGTTGGAACATGATTCATTATATGAAATATCAAAAAACCTTTGGGATTTCGGATTGGTCAAGTTTATGATGCTCTCTTTAAAGTAATGAAAGCATCCGCATCGTCAGTGTCTCACACCAAGCTCGATCGCCAGAAACAAAAATTCAAAACTACAAATTTTTATGCTTTATAGTGATTTGGTACAACATTTTATTTAAAATTAATTCTCCCAATGAATGAATGCTGATTCGAAGTATTAATCTAAAAGCTTGTTTAGAGTCCGTAAACAAAATTAAAACTTTTTCACAAACTCTAGAAATGATAAGGGATTCAATGAATTTCTTGTCGATGCCAGAGAACTAGCAGATGAGTTAGGAATTAAACCCAATTTTCTACCTACACAAACTGTTCGTCGAAGAAAAAAGACAAAACAATTTAATTACGAAAGCAATGACGAACCAATAACAGACCCGAAAATGTATTATAAAGTTAAGGTATTTCCGCCACGAGACACTTGAATTAGGAAATTATTAAAATCTGGCATACGTATTGTTTAACATGTGAACAACACCTCTATAAAATAACAAGTTTCACCATCCCGAACCCGAGATATATATAATTGAAGTTGACTCAATTAACACGTAACATATGGACTGTGCATAGGCAAACAGAACATTATTAATTCTACCGTTAGTACTAAAATTAAGTTTATGAAAAACGAGGAGGAGCTAGCGCAGGATATCACAGATATTGTGAAAAAAAATCAAAGTGATTGACCAGCTAGTTTGACAGATATAATCAAAACTACTCTCGTTATTCAAAATAGTCCACGGGGAAGCGCACAGCCTAAAGGGGGGGTCGTAGAGAAATGCGGATTGTGCCAGGAAACTTTTTTAAGAAAGACAGGGGACCACTTGAGGGTCGGAACGCGAAAAAAAAACTCCTTCTCCTAGTTGACCCCATCGATTTTAACGATACCCCCCTTCCCCAAAAAAAAAAAGTTCAAAAAGAGTACTACAAAAAAGTCCATTGAAGTTTTATCGAAAAACGATAATTTTTTCCCATGACGTATGATTTCTAGTGAGGGGGAGGTCTGAAAATTTTTTTTTTTCTGCGCTTTTCGGGGACATAAATTTTTTGATTCGCCGACTTTCTATAACAAAGAAATTTTCTAGAGTCGATTGGGGGGGCAAGGACCCCTCTTCAAAATTTTTTTTTTTTGCGTTTCAAATCGAAAAGTCTTGAAATTTTTCGATTCCGTCGAAAATAATTTCCTAATTCAACTGTCTCGTGGCGGAACTACCTTAACGTGTTCTTTTCCATACTATATCGAAGCTTATCATGAAAGATTCAAGATGTTGGAGCAAGTTAATATTATTTTTGGATTTATTTATAAAATGTTCAGAAGAATTGAGATTATCGTGCGAAATTTTAACATAAAAAACCCCTCACGAAAACATATGGGAAATTGGCTCTCGGTCGAATTGGTTGAAATTTTATAATGTTATAGTAGAATGGGTCATTAGAAAAAAGTGTGGGTTTAAATGATTTTGTCTATTTAGTTTCTGAGATATAAGCGGCCAAAGTTCGTAAAATTGTACGTCGTCTTGGGGTAGGATTGACACAGAAAAAAACTGTTTTTTTAGTAGAAATAAGACAAACTAAGGATGAAAATGTATTGATCGGAACTCATAAACATGTTCAATTATAATCTTATTGATGATGGTACATTAGGGTGTATACGGGGCATAGTCAAAAAAATCGTTTTTCCGGATTTTTTTCCAGCACTATTTCAAAACCAACTAGTTATATTTTGTTAAGATATCATAGTTTCAGTCTATTGTAGGCGAAAAAACGTGTTTTGTTTCTTGATGACTCTCTCTGTTTGAAATATATATATTTTTTAATTTTCGAGTATACCCCTATACTCAAAACAATTGACAGATCGTTTTTGATTACAAAAAAAGGAATTAATTGCTACTGCCCATCGAATAAAAGATAGGGTAACATTGTGATGAACTCAATTGTTCAATATTACCTTTCATTTAGATAAAGGGTGCGTTACATTTTTGTTAGGTCATTTACAATGTTTTTATTGAATATCTAGAATACTGTTCCGTTAATTTGGACCATATTTTACTCACAATATTTTGAATATGTGGACAATCGTATTCGATAGTTTTATCAACTTTGTATTTTGCGTTTCTAAGATATGCATTTTTGAAGTTTACGGTATTACGATATATGGGTTAACCTATTGATTTAACCAAATTTTATGAAACCTTTCGACACATTCAATTCTATTATAAAACTCTTCGAAATCACAAACCACACTCAGCAACAATTTGTAAATCAACAGTAGGTATAGACTCGAAAAAAAAATCGAATTATAAATAACGACTTCTAACATAAAAAGTCAATTGATATTATGGATATTATAATATAACAAATCGAAATGAACCTGATGAAGCTATTGTATAGCGAAACACGCGTCGTGCTTTAGTGAACCCTTAAGTAGTGAAAATCTTATAGTGTAACGTAGTAGTGAACTCTAAATCGAAATTGAAACTAATTAGTTATAAACAACAATTTACATAATTGAACTCTCAAAAAACAAACAATAAACAAAACCTAAATTCAAATAATATTGTTATTTATTGGTCTATTTGCGCAATCTAAAACATTGTTTAATAGTTAGGGTACTTTATTGTTTCTTGATGACGAGCATATCCTAGGTACCAAAGTACGATGCAAATATGGGAACATCATCCCACTGTTCTTGCTCCACTTTTGCAGAATACGTTCATTTGCAGGTGCATCAGGAATAATAATAAAGGATATCCACCGTTGATACTTTATAGCATTCCTAAATCTGGACGCTATGCGGCAGCGTAATAGTCCGGGTTCAGGATTACGCATATCAATTTCATATAGAAACAATAAAGTACCCTAGCCATAAACTATCGAGAAATGTTTTAGATTGCGCAAATAGACCAATCAATAACAATATTAATAATTATATTTGAATTTGGCTTTTGGTTATTGTTTGTTTTTCGAGAGTTTCAATTTCGATTTGTTATATTATAATTTCCATAATGTTAATTGACTTTTTATGTTAGTCCTTATTTATAATTAGATTTTTTTTGAGTCTATACTGTTGAGTTCTAAATTGTTGTTGCTTATGGTTTGTGTTGTTTATAGTATCAAATAATTGATTTCGAAAAGTTTTATAATAGAATTGAGTGTGTCGAAAGGTTCCATAAAATGTTCTTAAATCGATAGGTTACCCCATATATCGTAATACCGTAAACTTCAAAAATGCTTATCTTAGAAACGCATCATACCAAGTTGATAAAGCTATCGTATAGGATAGTCAACATTTTCAAAATATTGTGAGTAAAATATGGTCCAAATTAACGGGACAGTTTTCTAGATATTCAATAAAAACATTGTAAATGACCTAAAAAAAATGTAACGCACCCTTTATCTAAATGAAAGGTAATATTGAATAATTGATTTCATCAGAATGTTACCCTATCTTTTATTCAATGGGAAGTAGCAATTATTTTCTTTTTTTGTAATCAAAAACGATCTGTCAATTGTTTTCAGTATAGGGGTATACTCGAAAATAAAATAAAAATATATTTCAAACAGAGAGAGTCATCAAGAAACAAAACACGTTTTTTCGCCTACAATAGACTGAAACTATGATATCTTAACAAAATAAAACTTGTTGGTTTTGAAATAGTGCTGGAAAAAAATCCGGAAAAACGATTTTTTTACTATGCCCCGTATACACCCTGATGTACTACCATCAATAATATTATAATTGAACATGTTTATGAGTTCCGATCAATACATTTTCATCCTTACTTTATCTTATCTCGACAAAAAAAAAACAGTTTTTTTCTTTGTCAATCCTACCCCAATACGACGTTTTCACAAACTTTGTCCGCTTATGCAAATCTCAGAAACTAAACGTACAATAACTATTTGTGTATCAAGAGTGATACTTTGCCGCTCGGCAAGCGGCAAATTAAAAAAACGCTTGCTCCTCGGAAAAGTGCAACTTTGCGCTTTCTTTTTGAAGCGAAAACATGGCACTTTTCGCTCGGTTGTAGAAAAAATCATTTAAACTCACACATTTTTCTAATGACCCATCCAGAGCCAATTTCCCATATGTTTTCGTGCGGGGTTCTTTAAAGATGAATCACGTAAAGAATCAGATGTTGACGCAAATGACTTATTTGATGAAATTCAATGTTTGAAATGTCACTTGCCTGAACAGAATGATTCAGAGACCCAGTCAATTCTTGAATACATTCTCGAGAATCGATTAATTTCTACATTCTCAAATCCGCAGTATCGGGTGAGAGGTCTTTCTCGAAATTAAAATTGATACAAACCTTTTTAAGATCGTGTACGGCACAAGAGAGACCAATCAATTTATCAATTATGTCCATGGAAAATGACTTGATGGATTCTCTTCCTCTCCACTAATTAATTTTGGTATTAAAAAAGGCAAGAGTACAAAGTTTTGATCAAACCATTTTGTTTCTTTTTTACTGTTGTATTAATTGTTTATTTACTCTTTTGGTTCCTTATTTCGATTTTTTCGTTTATAAGTTATTGTGCAGTTTGAAATTATATGTACCTACCTATGTATCAATTTTCAGTTAAAACTTAAAAAAAAGACGTAAATTTATGCGACCGCATAGTTTGACGCAGCTCTGTGGTGAAACACCACTTGTACTCCAATATCAATAAAAGCGACTTAAAATCAGGTGAACCTGAACAGACTGACTAGCAAAAGTGGACGAACTGGTAAGGCACAAACTTCATAGAACCTAACACTTCAGTCATTTGGTGCTTAAAAAGGAGGATACCTGGAATGTTTTCCGGGAGTTTTGAAAATTATTATTTTTATAGATTTCAACGAGCACTTTATGAATTTACACTTTGCCACCTCGTATCGTTGCCGCTCGCGCTGCCATATTAGAAAAATGGCATCCAAAAACAGTTTTTTGACAATATCTCATTTCCGACTCATTTTACGATAAAAATAGTTATGTTATGAGGGCAAAAAGGGCAGACTGGGAAGTGGCTAAACGAACGGTAACTCATTCAAAAGTAGTGTGGGCAATAAACTCCTTCAAGCCTTACAAGTCTCCAGGCCCAGATGGAGTATTTCCCATACTACTTCAGAGCGGAGTTGAATATCTAGCACCAGAACTGTGCAGACTGTACAGGCTGAGCCTAGCATTGGGATGGCTACCTCAAACCTGGAAAACTGTAAACGTGGTCTTTATTCCAAAACCTGGACGGGACTCATACGACCAGGCAAAGGCATACAGACCAATAAGCCTATCGTCATTTCTTCTGAAAGGCTTAGAAAAACTGATAGATAGAGACATAAGGGAAACCGCTCTTGTAGAAGGGCCTTTACATCAAAACCAACATGCCTATCTAACAGAAAATTCATGCGAGACACCACTTCATCAGCTTGTTTCAAGGCTTGAAGAGTCTCTAGCAAACAAAAAAATTGCACTATGCACTTTTCTAGACATTGAAGGAGCCTTCGACAACACCTCCTTCGAAAGTATGGTCTCTGCGGCCACTCGAAGAGGCATTGTCGAAACCACCTGCAGGTGGATACACTCAATGCTTCACAATAGACTGGTCCAAGCCAACATGTTCGAGGAAACAGAGCAGGTTGAAATTTCCAGAGGTACCCCAAAGGGGAGCATACTCTCCCCCCTTCTGTAGGACATAGTTGTAGATGAACTGCTAATTTCTCTGAATAACCAAGGGTATTACTCTCAAGGGTATGCAGATGACTTGGTCATCCTCATCAAGGGAAAGAATACTCGAACAACCTCAGAGCTAATGCAAAATGCACTGAGGACAGTAGAGGAATGGTGTAAAAGAGAGAGCCTAAGGGCAAATCCGAACAAAACAACACTAATTCCCTTCACCCGGAGAAGAAACATGGGAGATCTCATACCTCCCAGACTATTCGGTGAAACATTACAAGTAGTAGAGCAGGTGAAATATCTAGGGCTGATTCTTGACAAGAAACTAACCTGGAACCCGCATCTTCAACATGTAACCAATAAAAGCAAGATAATCTTCATGATGTGCAGGAGAGCTTTTGGAAAAACCTGGGGGCTCAAACCGAAAGCCATGCACTGGCTTTACACAGCGGTAATAAGACCAAGATTAACTTAAGGCTCACTCTTATGGTGGCCAAAAATAAATCAAAGACAGGCAAAAATCAACCTTGGGAAAATCCAGAGGCTTGCCTGTCTCTGTAGCACTCCAACAGCTGCAATGGAAATCATCCTAAACCTCGAACCCCTTGACTCAAATGTCATTGGAGAGGCCAGGATGGATGCATACAGACTGAAACAAATGAAAAACTGGAGAATCCGAACAACTGGACATACCAGAATCACTCATGTAATCAACATCGAAGAACTCGAAATGATTTCAGACTACATGCAACCCCTATACTCATTCGAAAAACCATTCGAAACACGAATTGATGGATCTGGATGGGCCCCGAGTATAGAATCACAATCAACTGTGGACATGGTCTGGTATACAGACGGTTCAAAGACAGTTGAAGGAACGGGAGCAGGAATACATGGGGTAAGGCCAAGAAGGATTACATAATACCACTTGGCAAATGCTCCACGATATTCCAAGCTGAAACACATGCTATTATGGCATGCATTCAGAAAAATCTAGAAAGTGGTTATAGCAAAAACACATCTACATTCTATCTGACTGTCAAAGTGCTATCAAAGCACTCAACTCTATACAGATAAAGTCCAAATTGGTCTGGGACTGCCTCCAGAACCTCATCGAGCTGGCAAAACACAACAAGGTCACCTTGATGTGGGTGCCAGGTCATAGAGGCATTGAAAGCAACGTCAAAGCGGACCAGCTAGCTAGACAAGCATCTGAAACGCTATTCACAGGGCCAGAACCTGTACATGGGATTAGCAAAAGCCGATGCAGGACCCTGATCGACGAGTGGATAAAAAGAAGACACCACAATATTGGGATCAAACTGTCGGGCAAATACACAGCAAAGTTATGGTAGGGCATCCAAACCGGACCCTGACGGCTGACCTTCTGAACCTGAAGAGAACGAAGGCTCGTATAACAATAGGTCTATTGACTGAACACTGCGGCCTAAGAAAACACCTAAACACCATGGGAGTACGCAGGGAAACCGTGGAGTGTAGGCTATGTGATGAAGAGGAGGAAACAGCCTCTCATATTATCTTCGACTGTGACGCCCTAAGTAGTAGGCGACACAGAACCTTTGGAGAGATCAGCCCGGAAACAGGCATGAATCCGAAGAACCTTATCAACAGGCTTCTAAAACTAATTAAAGGCACAAACCTGTTCGAATGTGGAACCACTGACGACAGAGTGATACAATAGACCCCAGCTGGTCGCAGTGTCAAGGGAAGCTAAGTGCCAACCCTGTCTCTGGCTCATCAGCTTTCAACCAACCAACCAACTATGTTATGAATTAAACTAAAGAAAATCTCCCACAATTTATATAGTAACTTTTTTCTTGTGAAATGAATAGTTTCAGCGTTCGATTGCCGCAAACCATCAGTACGAGACACTCACTTCACTAAATGTTTTTCACTAAACTTGGTTTACAAAACTACGACTAATACTAACTCAACAATCACGATATATCATGTTAAATAATCAAGGCAGGTAATAGTAGGCATATAAATCCAATTAGGACTATTGAGGATAGTCTAATGGGTAATGTTGTAGAATATTGTGTAACTGGCAACCCTGGAAAAAATAGCGCGTGAGAATTGTAAAAAAAAGAGGAAGATTCTAACCTAACCGGAAGAGACATCGGGGGTTCCCGGGTTATGTGTGACTGAACCACAACAAAAAATTGTATCTTCTGCATTGATCAAAATTATAACATTATAACTATTATAAGTACAAAGTGGCAGTTTGCATTATTTACTTATTAACAGACCAAAGACTGAGCTAGTTGGCGCCCAACAAAACAAAAATCAAACGAACAATACCACGTAAAACGTGTACAGTAATTAATACGTTCATTAATTTCTAAACTTTCAAGAAGGTCGAGTTTCAAAGCTTTCTTTTCTATATTAAATATTTCGAAGTCGTTCACAAAATAATCAGTCCAGCAGTCTATTTTGGTTTTACTCATCAGAGCTATCACTGAGCCAGTAGCTGCTTCGCTTTTTCAACAGTTGTTCGCGACATTTTATTGAAAAGAAAGGAGGAAGAGAAGGTGACACCAAGATGGACGAATTCTTTAACAATATCAATTGGTTTGGTCTTGTACAAAAATCTGCTTTTCTCTAATCTCGTTCCTCTTGAGAATGATACTATTTTGGTTTTATTAACTTTTACCTGTAGGAGAAGTTGGTCGCTATATTCTGAGATTTTTACCAACTTCAACTTCTGATTCAGTCATCCGCATAAAGGAACATCAACAGTTCCCGCTTATTATCTAGATTTATTCCTTTGCATCGCTCGCTAAGAAAAATTGCTCAATATCTGCAGTAAATAAGGAAAATAGTAGAGGGCTTAGAGGGTCACCTTGGAGCACTCCAGTTGTTACATCATAAGGGTTAGTGTATCCTTCAGAACCAAGGATTCTCACTGAGGCTTTGTCATAAATATTTCTAATAATTGAATTCATTTTTGAGCTAATTACCAGACGAAAAGGGTGAGTACTTTCCTTTTTCTGAGTCGTAACTATAGTTGGATAGCATTTGTGAGAACAAAAACGTTGTCGATGCAGCTTCTCGTTTTTTAGAAATCTGACTGTACTTCCGGAAGTAGGTTATTATCTTCTACCTACCCAAGACGTTAGCTTATGTACAAGAATTTGAGTAAATATTTTTCCTATACAGTTAATTAGAGCTATACCTCTATAATTTGAAGGATCTTCCATGGGCCCTTGCTTGAGGATAATTTTAAGGGTGATTTCACTCCAGTTCGTGGAGATAATAGTCGTGTCCAATATGTCATTGAAAAGACATGTTAGATAAAGTATCCAGTTATGTGTGGATTTTTATAAAATTCATATGGTGCTTTATAATTTTTACAGTTATTCAATACTGCATAAACTTCATCACAGATGATCACTTTATCGAGAATTGATGTCTTGCATTATAGAATGAGATAGTCTCAAGAGGTGAGTATCAAAAGTTGAATTTGTTTTCCCATTGCCGAAACAGTTCCTATGTTCTGATAATCGTTTTTCAAAAGTTCTAGCTGTTCGGCCTATGTAAAAACTTGCAAGAGAGCCACACGTTAATTTATATACTCCAGATTTATCGGATTTCTCAGTTTTATCTTTATTGTTCTTAATAAATTCACTTAAATTATTATCTGTTTTGTATGCAATATTGATGTTGTTTTTACATACGAAAGTATAATTTTTTTCTCTAGGATGACCTAAAAATGTAATATGTAATAAAATTATAATACAATTATTATAAATAAAAATTATTATAAACAAATCCAAACTTTTTATTAAATTACAAATCCAAACTTTTTATTAAATTATTAAATTTATTAAATTATTAAGAGATGATAAGGTTCGATCTAGTATGGAAAAGAACACGTTAACATTATTATACATTTTCGTGTTTGTTATTGCTTCGTCATTGCTTTCGTAATCAACTTGTTTTATTCGACGAACAGTTTGTGTAGGTAGAAAATTAGGTTCAATTTCTAAATCATCTGCTAGTTTTTAACCGCCAACTTAGATGCAAAGCAACCCTCGGAAGTCAGAGACTTGTTGTGAGTTAAGAAGACGGGAACCTCAGGTTTTGAAGTGTCATCCGAAGCACTACTCGGCTGATAACCGTGGACAGTCCTCCCGCCCAACGAAACTACAGAAATAAATGTGTATTTCAGTAGCCGTGCCGGGAATTGAACTCAGACCATCTGGGCATCAGCCAGCGTCTCTACGCTCGCGGCCACCAGCCCAGTTCTCTAGCATCGGCAAGAAATTCATTGAATCCCTCATCATTTCTTGAGTCTGTGAAACAAGTTTTAATTTTGTTTACGCAATCTAACCAAGCTTTTAGATTAATACCTCTCTTCTGCAATGAAGAGAATTAATTTTGAATAATATGTTGTACCAAATCACTATAGAGCATAACAATTTGTAGTTTTGAATTTTGGTTTCTAGCGATTGAGCTTAGTGCGAGACACTAATATCTTTTGGAGATGCGGATGCTTCCATTACTTCAGAGAGAACATCATGAACTTGCCAATCTGATATCTCAAAGGTTTTAAGGATTTGGATAACCTTTGTAAGTGGCGCCGCAGTGGCGGAATCGGGCGAATTACTCCATATAGCGCAATTTATTCGTATTTGTCCCTTTGATAAATAGAGTGTTTTTAAAGTTCAACAGTTTAAATTTGTTTGTTACAAACATGAAAACTGCGGTTACGTTGAGATTCGGCATGTATAACCTTTGAATTAAATTGAGAACCGGTTTCGGAAATTACCCTAGTAATGGGTAAAATGCAGACTGAGACGCGTAGTCTGCGAACCGCATTCAAACGGCCGAACACGTGCACCGCTAACCCGTAATTCGCCTGTCATCGAACTGTTTACATGTAATTTATTGTCAAGTTGAAAAGTGTTTTATATTCATGATGGAGCAAGTGCTTGCAACTGGGTTTCTACCCATTACAAGCCACATTATTTTCGAAAATTAGTCTGTGAAAAGAGGAGCAGCGTTGGTGCAATCGGGTTATGTGTGCCAGGTGCGGGAAGTACACAGAACAAATTAATTTGTTAAATCAAGTAAAATTAATTTTAATCAAACAATTAAAGTGTCGTATATGCACCAAAAATATAATCTCAAATGAATAAAATTACTTCATGGCTTTGGATCAAATTTAAAGTTTCAATCAACTGAAACTAATTTGCATGAACAGAATATCTTATTCGACCAACTCTATTCATTAACTCGTTTTGGCAGAAATGTTCAACCAAGTAATTATTTTGTTGGATTGATTAATCAGATATACAAAATTTGATGATTGCTTTAACAAAAATATTCATCCAAACAAGCGTTTATGTCGAATTGATGAAATCAATGAAATGTCAATTTAACAAAATTAGCTGATCTCTTCACTAAAAATATGTATTCATATGAGCAATCATTTTGTTAATCCTCTGAATTAACAAATATGGCAACCCAGCATGAGATCCTACATCAGACATTTGAGTCCAGACGTCGCAACGATAATAAGTTGGCTTTGTTATTTAGTAACATTATCTGAATCATGGTCAGTTGTGCGAAAGCTGCGCCATCTAACGCATATAATTCAAACAATATCATATTCTTTAATCTATTTCCGTTGTTTGATTCAAATAAATTTTATATTTGGGTTGCAGCAAATGTTCATTCAATATGAGTTGGAGATTGTTTCAATAGATGAACATACAGTGCTTCTCAAAAGTCCCCTTCCCCCCTCTTATTTTTGGAACTATTATACATAAACAAGTGAAATTTGGAAACTGAATATTAAAGGTTTGGAAACTTCCCTACTAGTGATGATAGATGACGAAATCGTCAAAGATGACGTCACAAGGCCATTGTGACCAATAATTTCAAATGGAACCCTACGGCAAGCGACACCTCTTTTAGAAGGTATCGAAAAAACCTATTCAATGATACTAATTTTGTTTGTGTTTATGGCAGTTTTGATGGCTCATTAGTAAACATTAAAATTTAAATTCCATTCAGTATGATATTAATTACAGATTTGAGAATCAGTATCTACTTGAAGAAATTGCTCGAAGTGACCTCTATTTACTTCCTGACAGTGGAATATCCTATTTTTGAACTCTTCTCGTACTTTTGCAAATGTGTCTGCGGAAACGGCCTCACATTCTGCAACAATACGTTGTTTTAAAACGTCAATATTGTCAGGTTCAATAGCGTAAACCTTCGTTTTAAGGTACCCCACAGAAAAAAAACCAAAGGTGTGAGGTCCGGTGATCAAGCTGGCCATCCCGTTGAACCTCGTCGTCCAATCCATCTACCACGATACTCCTCATCCAAATACCGTCTTAATGCACCGTAATAGTGTGGAGGAGCACCATCCTGTTGGAATATTATTTCCAAATTGCCGAATTCATCTGGATTATCTTCCAACATTTCGAGGATTAACGGTTCTATTGCGTTTTGCAACAGCTCCAGATAAACCTCACCAGTTAAAATAGTATTTAAAAAAAGAGGCCCAACGATGTGGTTTCCCAGGATACCTGCCCAAACATTCACCTTCTGGGGAAATTGGGTATGTGTTTCACGAAACAGGTGAGGATTTGCATCACTCCAATACCTCACATTCTGTGTATTTACATTTCCATTTAGATAAAAAGTACTTTCGTCACTAAAACAAATTATTTTGACATAGTCTGGCTGTTGGTTAATTTTAGTTTCCATATTTTCACAAAATTCTAGTCTTCGGTCTGGGTCGTCGTCTGAGAGTTGATGAACCATTTTTAATTTGTATGGATGAAATTTGTTTTTTTCCAACACCCTGTGTACTGTACTTCGACTGACTTCACAGGTAGATGCAACGTGAGTTGTTGAAGTAGGATTAACTATTACTTCTGCCAGTATATCAATTTTTTTTTCATCAGAAATTTGTGGTCTGCCAGATCGTTTCGCATCATTAATACTATCCGTTGTTTCAAACTTACGAAGAAGCTCCCTTAAATAAGTTCTCGAAACGGGGCGATCGGGAAACCTCTCTTTAAAAATGCGTTCTGCTGCATGAATATTTTGTCCAGTTTCACCAAGAATTAGGATCGCTGCTACTTTATCACCTATAGCACGTGCCATTTCGCTTCTTGAAGCAGTTAAACGTTCGGCTCACAACAGTTTAACAAATTATTAAAATGTACAAAATTATTAAAAGTACCAAAAGCTGCTAAAACAGTTAAACGTTCGATCAACAATACACAAATTATTAAATGTAAAAAAACTTGGACAATTACAAAAACGTCGAATTAGGGAGACAAAAACGTCAGCTCATTTGACAACTATCCAGAGGCGGAGCTTGAATTTGGAATTTTAGTATTAACTGATTAAATTCATCACAGCTTTGCGTTTTTTAAAAGCGAGTTGCTAAACTGCCATAAACACAAACAAAATTAGTATCATTGAATAGGTTTTTTCGATACATTTTAAAAGAGGTGTCGCTTGCCGTAGGGGTCCATTTCAAATTATTGGTCACAATGGCCTTGTGACGCCATCTTTGACGATTTCGTCATCTATCATCAGTAGTAGGGCAGTTTACAACCTCTAATATTCAGTTTCCAAATTTCACTTGTTATGTATAATCGTTCCAAAAATAAGAGGGGGGGAGGGGACTCTTGAGAAGCACTGTATATTCAAATCAAAGGAATGTTAGCATTGCATTGAGAAATCCATTTTGTCACCGCAATATAATAATTCCATCAATCGAATACACCTATGTTTTGGGATGAATGTTATTTAGTCGGGTCAAGCCAATAAGAGTGACCAAATAAATTTAGTTGAATCAACAAAACCTTTTTTCCGTGTATCTTTACTGTTCTTGATAAATTCACTTGAATTATTATCTTTTTGTATGCAATATCGATATTGTTTTTACGTGAGAAAGTATTATTTTTTTCTCTAGGATGCCCTAAAAATGTAATATGTAATAAAATTGTTATAATTTTAAATTATATGTTTTTTTTCAGTAGGAAACACTTCTCGTGAAGCGTTTTATAAAGTTTTTTATCCATCAGGTTTGAACTATAACAGTTTTAATTGCAATCTGTTTCAATTTAATCAATCGTAATTAATGCATTACATGTGGATTAGGCCTACTCAGGAGGCGACAAATTCTACGTCATGGTGGTGTGGAAATGAGTTTTTTCGCCAAAACGCGTGTTGGAGTAGATAAAAAATTTATCTAGTTCAATTCATCACATAACTATTTTCATCGTAAAATGAGTAGGAAAGGAGATATTGTCAAAAAACTTTTTGGGCGCCATTTTTCCGGTGTGGACTCGCGAGCGGCAAAGTTACGAGGTGGCAAAGTGAAAATTCGAAAAGAACATGTCAAAATCTATAAAAATACCAATTTTCAATATTCAAACTTAAAACTATCAAATTACTGGGGTATAAGCCTCTAATAGGTTTTGCTGCTGAAGCAGGGAATCTCTTAATGAACGAGAAGGGAACACCACCTGAAATGGGAAAATTTGGAGGCATGCAGGCAGTCAAAAAGGATCCTGAAGGAATGACTGCAGCGTGATCACGTTAACTCGGACTGAAGAAGAATGACCTTCGTCTTATCCCAGGCATTCTTACTGGCACTGGGATCTGAACAGACATTTGAGTTCTTGTTGACATCCCTTACTGTGAAGCATGTTAGACTGTACAGTTTTGGAAGTATTCTGATCCAGGAGGAATACGACTCTATAAAGAGACCAGGTGGGCGATTCCATCTTTGATAATGAATAGGTAGAGGAGGTACAATAGACCCATTGATGGCCTGAGTACAGATTAGGGTGTCCGTTATTTACCAAGTTGATTTTTTTTCTGCAACGCCCCCTAAATTTTTAGTTTATGGTCTAAAACAAATATAAGACCAAAAAAATGAATCCTTGCCCCTAAGACGATACACTTTCCATTTAAATAACATGGGGTTTTGCTACTTTTTCGATTTTTTTTCCTGAACAACTGAAAACAAAGTAATGAGATACATATTCTTGTAGGAATTTGAACGCTCTACAAAAAAGGTATCTTATAATTTTTTCATAACTTCACTCTTTCGAAAGTTATTTGAAGTTAAATTTGAACTCATCCTAAATTTTCACATTTTTTTACTTTTACAGCAAAATTATCATTATTTAGAAGAAACTTCGAAATATCTAATTCTGATGGTCCTGTGTTAGAAAATTGAGAACAAAATTCAAAAATAGATGGGATCAAATAAAAAATTTAATATCTCAGTAAACATCATTTATTTTATTAAACCTTCTTTAGTTACACCTGGGATTTTTTTTATACTCGCTCACAATTTGAATCACGCATTGTTTCTCATCCTCGTGTTCAGATAACATATCAATATATTTTTCAATCAATTTTTCAGCTCTTCCTGCAGTAGGTATCATTGACTACTCTTAGGTTTTTAATCCTCTTAAATATTCTGGATTGTTCTACCATCTTGTGTATTTGCAGAAATGCTTCCGAAAGTAATTTCTGAGTCATTTGCGGCATTATAGTAGGATTTCCACTTTTATACAATTTATTGGTAGCATATGAAAATTTATGAAATTCTGTAGAAATTGATTAGTTGTGTCTTTAAAATTGATAAAGACCCAAAAACGATTGAAATTAGAACTAGATGCATGTCATGTAAAACATTATATTCCAGTTTTTGAATTTTTTTCTCATTTTTCTATCATAGAACCATCAGAATTAGATATTTTTAGAAATAAATAACAAAGTTTCATCTAAATAATAATAATTTTGCTCTGAAAGTAAAAAAAAATGAAAATTTAGGATGCGTTCAACTTTAACTCCTAATAACTTTTGAAAGAGTGAAGTTATGGAAAAATCATAGAATACTTTTTTGTAGAGGTTTCAATTCACTCATTACTTTATCTGATGTAAAAAGTATAAAACCCCATGGTATTCAAATGGAGAATGTATCGTCTTGGGGAAAAGGTTTAATATTAAAATTGAGTGCTTTTTTGGTCTGATATCTCTTTTTAGACCATATAAGAAGTTATTTAGGATAACTGACACCCTAGTACAGATGCTCGTAATAGTACACTCCTCATTCACTCATTCTTTATTTACTACTATGAATTTTGAAAACGACACAGCTTTCCTCGAAGTACGGGAACTTAGTGCTGAGTCAAATTCGATTTTTTTCTGAAAAAATACTCTTCCTATTCAGTCTCATATTAAATATCCGTTCTGTGGTTCGTCGACCTAAACAACACAAATTACGAATTACAGTTGGTTACTTTAATAGGAATTCAAGCAAAGCGACGTGAAAGTAATAAATAAATATGACAGCAATGTTGTCTCGATGATGGCAATTTCGGCTTATTATTCCCGACGACACCTATTGTGCCTAGTTGTGATGCAAAAGAAAACTCTAGCCGCAAATGATATCCTCGAGTGCTCGATGTACAATAATGGCATTGTTAGAAAGTAAATAACCTGATTTATATTATCTAATTTCTCACGTGTGTAGTTTTTTGTATTTGAGCACAGGAATGCACTTTCATCAACAAATGCCATCTATTTATTGTTCAGAGAAAAAGTTTGATATCCATTCGTCCATATAGATCAAGCCAGACTTTGAATCCGGCTAGGATGAAATCATTGCAGAAATGTCGTGTTGAGAATACAGAAACACGTTTTTTCCAAAAGGAAATATTTAAAGTTAACTACATACACTAAAAACTATGACAAAGTATTTTCTAGGCAGAGCCGATTTTTGAAATTATTTGTTCATTTTTCTGGAAACTCTGAAAAATGCTTTTCATAGCAGAAATCTTTTTTACAAGCTTTTATTTAGTTACACCTGTCCCGGTGTGTGTAATCAAATCTTACAAGTGACAACTTGGCAGGTGTTCATAGTTCCCGTGACAATGCATTATGGAATTTTTGTTAGACAAAAAAACAAAATGGCGGCTCCAAGATGGCGGACGATATTTGTGTTTATGTTCCGAATCGATTCAAAATTGGTACGTAAGGGTTTTCGGGGTCGAAGATTATTAATTTTTTGTCAAAATCCTTAAAATAAAAATGGCGGCTCCAAGATGGCCGACGATCTACGTGATTATGGTCCGATTCTATTCAAAATTGGTATGTGCGGATTTTCGGGGTCGAAGATTATAATTTTTTTGTCAAAATTCATAAAATTAAAATGGCGGCTCCAAGATGGCGCACGATCTGTGTGATTATGGTCCGATTATTTGTAATTTTGCACACCTGTTCAAAACCGATGACAATACCTACAATAATTTCATAGCTTATCAGAAGAAAAGAGTATAAATTAGATTACAAGGATTTGGTGCGCTGGTTTGACCTCAGCACTTTCACCAGAAGTTAGTAAAAACATCAATCGGAGAATTTTCCCGTAGTCGCTAAGATTAAAAAAATGCTTTTGTAGCAATATGGTCTAACAGTTAAAACTTATAGTTTAAAAAAACAAAAAAAAACACGCTTATATAGTAATATAGACTAAAAAGTTGAAAATAATAGGAATAAAGTCAGTGACTTTGAAGTTACATTTTCACATTCTATTAATGGAAGGAATACAGGTTAACAAACTTAAAAAGCTCTCAATTTTTGCTGAGGTTCTGGATGAAATAAAAAAATAAGTCCAAAAACTAAAACCCGACTATGGAAAAAATCACGTTCTGAAAAGTGCGAAACAAGAAAATATTCTTGTCCGAAATTCTTATCCACCAACTATTCAATTATTCATTGTCTAATAAGTAGATAGCTTATATATTTCAATTTAACACATAGAATTAGTGATGTTCAGAGAATAGCCGTGGTCGCATGCCAACTTGCCCTGAGGTTTGCTTACTTAGGACCACTTTTATAGGTTCCAGTTAACCTCTGGTTGAGTTAACTAGTGGTTAGAATGAAACTGGGCTTCAACAATACATTTTACGGTATTATTTAGGTAAATGCAATTATATATATATATATATATATATATATATATATATAGGTTATGTAGAGCCTCATAGTCGTGTCCTAAGGCGAAGGGCATTCGACCACGCCTATCCTCTAACAACACAGCAACAAAATAATTGAGGTTGATTAGAAACCATAGAATTATAATTATAATGTCAGTATATTATAATTACAATTCTATGTTAGAAACACACCAAACAACTGTCACTGTCATAGAAATTTTGTTCTGGAAGGAAGCTGGAGTGACTCTTCTGTGCAGTTTTGGTGTTCTGTGGTACTACCTTGACCTAAAGTTCTGAATTTCAATTGTTATTGCTATAGTTCGTTTTCTTCTACTACCGGAGTAAAATTGAAACAGAACTTCAGATATGTATGTTTTTACGTTTGAAGAGGTAATTGAATGGGTGGTCACTTTTACTTCCAATAATAACCTTTTTACTACTTGAGTAATTCATGTTTCTGGATTTGGTATTTCTGAGATGTAACTGACAAATTATACGCATTTTATTACAAAATTTGGCCACTAGGTGGTGATTAGATAGTGAGTTAAGCAATATGAAAGCTCGTTCCAAAAAGTGAGGTTAAGTTATTATACCGATCATACATGAATAAACGAAATAGATTTATGGAGAGTTTATACAGCATGTAAAATAAAATAAGAAATACAGTAAAATAATAATTTTCAGAGTCGAGTAAATTAATGTGAGAAATAAGAAGATGCCAATTGAAATTTGGGATGTTATGTTGGCATTACCTCAAACTTTGATAATGTGTACTTGAAAAATTGGCCCCTGTCATTGTTTTGGGCAAATATCAGAAATATTTAGCATTTTTCTATTTCTATTCAAAGGACTCACTTCAAATCGAGATGCCTTGCTTTATTGAGTGAAAAATAAGACCCTAGACCACACTAACAATAAAATAAAATATTCGTCTCGTAACGGCATTATTGGGCTAGCACTAAATTTGTTAAAATGGCAATGCAACACTATTTTTTGGTTATGAAAACAAAGTATTCAGCCCTATTATGCCATGTCATCTATCATCCTCTCATGCAAGTTTGTCAAAATTATACAGTATGTGTATGTGCCTAACAACTATCCAAAATACAATAGAAGTTAGCCATATTTTACTGTACCTCTTATTTTGTGTGGTTTCTTTTATTTTATTTTTGTATAAACTTGTTATTTAATAAACAACAACAAACAGAAAAGGCAGAAGTTTGATCTCATTGTCATTTTGGCAAATATCTAGTCACATGCACGTTTTGTATATGCCGTGGTAATTATAAGTGTAAACACTGACATTTTCTAACTTCAAGGTTATTTTCTTACAATTATGATAGAGACTGAAACTAAAAAAAAATTGGTCCTACCGCCATGTAAAGCTTGACTTCTAAATAAAAACTTTTTAACAAAAAATTAAAACGACGAAATACGGAACTGAAGAGTAAAAAATAAAATAAACCTTCTTAGTCTCAATAACTAAGCTCCTACACTAATGTAAGTATAACTAATTTTGAGTCGGCGCCAAAAAACAAGCAAATGAATTAGGTAAGGCGTAAAATGATGACATCGAGTTGGGCGGTGACATTCTGATAATTTTTTTGAAGTAATTTAATGATGTTCGTTGATTGTTTGTTTGGCGCCGACTCAAAATTAGTTACTTACATTAGTTCAGGAGCTTAGTTATTGAGACTAAGAAGGTTTATTTTATTTTTTACTTTTCAGTTTCGTATTTCGTCGGTTTAATTTTTTGTTAAAAAGTTTTTATTTTTCAATTTTTTGTGGCTGAAATCTACTAATTACTAACTGCTTGTTTTTTGATTACTTTCAAAATACTTACTTACCCACCTTACTTCAACTATTACCAATTAAATAATATGATTATCTACTTTTACTATTTGTTGTAATATAAATTATTTTTGTTGTTCTGGTAAGTTCATTTCATTACTTTGTATATCATTCCATCCTCTCATAGAATATAATGATTGTGATAATGACACTAGCGATCTGTCATTGTCAACTACATATGTGTGCCAATGTTCACAAGTGAAAAATCAATTATCCCCTATTTTTCTACCCGTAAGGGTGGATAATTCCATTCGAAATCCAAATATGATCAACTATGAGGTATACCCTATCTGATAAAAGAAAAATCATCCAAATCGAAGACCCAGTACAAAGTTATGCCTGATAGAATCGGTTTACGGACCAGAATTCAGAGGGTGAGTGATCAATGTCCTTCATTTTGCTACCTTTAGGGGTGGATTTCATCTTTTAAATTCGAATGGGACCACCTTCGAAGTACACCCTAACCACTGTGAAAGGAATTATCGGAATCGGACGTCTCAGTAAAAAAGAATGCGTGATCATACATAAAAAAAAATATACGCGTCAACTAGAGAACCTCCTCCTTTTTGGTTTCGTCGGTTAATAAATACTCTGATAATGATAATGATATATTAATTGGGTCTTAGACAGTTATGTAAAATATTTAAATAATTATTCAAAATGATTGAATATAATTAGTTTAATTTTCCGCATCCAAGGTTAGAAATAAAAATGAACTTCCGTCAATAGGAATGGAGCTATGGATCTTTAAACTTATTTTTGCTGGTGAAATTAGTTGGAACATTCAAATTATTAACTGCGTTTGTAGTTGGAACCATCAATTATTTTTAGAAATTGTTATTATGGATTCATGGACGTATTTTCATTAGAGAAATTTTCAATTATCTCCTCAAATTATAGTGTTCCCTAGGAATGAAAACTCATAACTTACATGCTAGTAACATAAGAATGGCCGTGGCTGTAATATTTCCAGGGGATCGCCTCCAACATCCTGTCACTCCAGTACAAAATGCGGCAAAAATGGCTATGAATGATATGATGAACAAAGCAATCATGGAACGTCCCATATCTGTAATAAAAGTCAATATAATGTAACCACCTACTTTCTCAACATAGGTATAGAGCTTTCCAGAAAATAGACCAGATAAATACTAAATGAATTTGCAATATTATGAGTGTTAAAATTTATTCCATTCATATATTTTACGGATTTATTTGATAGTACCAACAAAAAACAGTTTGCTCCTGTCAGATATGTATTGTTTCCTTTGTAGCTTTATGTTTCACATCCAGGGTAGTTATCTCTCTTCCACCTATTTTCCATTATTATTTTCTGAGAGCTCCTGCATTCTATGAATCCTTTCCCACTTTCTTCAGGTATTTCTCAGTTAGCATTTCTTGTACATAACCAAGCCATTTTCAATTATTTTTGTCCTATATACAGGGTGTTATGTAAGTACGTGGCCAAACTCGAAGGGGTGATTCTAAGACGAAAAGTTTATACAACCAAAGGTCCGGTAATGCTTTGTTTTCAAGATACAGGGTGTCAACATTTTTTAAAGAAATAGTTTTTACCTAAATATCTCAATAGGTCATCTTTTAGCCCATTTTGTTGAAATTTGGCAGTTATTTGGGGTGGTAAGGGGCTAATTTACCCCTAACTAGATTGAAATTATCATGTCTAGTGGCGTCCCGGAAGGCACCTTAACCAATATTTTTTACCAACAAAAGGTGCGCCATTGATTTTTTGCAATTTTTGTATTTTTTTTCGCATTGAGCAACTGAAACTACAACTTTTTTATTTCCAGCATTTTTTTGTAGCTTTGTTTTTGAGAAAAAACATAAAAACTACCAAACCATCAAAAGCTGAGGTGTACCTGTTATTTTTTTCCATATCGATAGTCTATTCCAGTCTTAGAAATTGTTATCAAAAGTAATGCAAGCAATAATTTTTTTTATTGATTCCTAAAAAATGATTTTTTTTTGTTGTCCATGGATATGCAATAACGAGATTTTTATTTATGATTAAACAAGTTTCGGCCGCATTCTATAGTAGCTCAAGAAAGATTCCATCCTCTCTTGGTGCCTTGGGCAGTTGGAAATATAATACTACCGCTGCTGGTTCGATAATTTCGTTTGCTTTCTTCCAATCTTCTCGACAAGGTCCCGTCGGGATGAAGAGCCTCCTTACTTCTGCTCTCCTCTCTTCTAGTTTTTTGCTCCTCTCATCAAAAGACCGACGTAAATGAATTTTTGATGTCGTATGGTCTTAAGCAACGTACTTTGTTAATTGTAATTTGGATTTGAGTGAAATGAAGGTTATTAAGCCCGGCCTATACAGGGTGTTATGAATTAACAGAACACACCTGTAACACCAAACTTATTGTTAGATTGAGAAAACAACTATCGAGAGCATCGACTGTCTGAGGATGGTCGAACCGAGATTATGTCCCTGGAGCGGCCTACAGGAAATACCCCTTTCTCTCTATACTTGGGCGTTGAGTAGTTTCAGAAAGATTCGAAAAATAATAATTCACTCATGAAAATGGTAAGAATATACATATATATTTTATCAGAATTAACAAAATACTTCATCCGTTCTACATACGGATAAGAAGCTACAAGATTCCAAGAATATAGTGTAATTACTTGAAGTTATTTTTTTATCAGTCTACAATTCAAATAGATGGAACAACAGCAATAGTGACATCAATTATCAAAAACGACTGGAAATAATTATCTTTTGAAAACTTTGGTGACATGAAATTATGGAGATACATTTAAAGACACATACACATTATAAATGATTCAATTTGCCCAAACCATAAATACAGAAAACATATACATCATGGTCAACACTTTTCACTTGAGAAGGCTTTCAAACGACAATTAGTTTAATTGTATTATTTCAATTAATCCCGCTAAAAAAAATTATTGTATTTTTAACTCGCACTGTATATTAGATTATCGATGTATGGATACGGTTCTCTATGAGGTCATGAACTATCAATTCGAGGTTTTCGTTGAATCATCACGTTCTTGAAGCGTTGATAAATAATAGGTAATTTTGGAAAAATACTGGTTTACTCGTGAATTCACTTGGCTACTGTTAGTACTCGGATTAGCTTGATTTGACTGTAATTCCTCTTGATGGCTACTTAAGTTCACTGCCTGACGACTATATTCGTACTCTTCTCATCTTTAGTTCATTATGGTGTACTCGAATGAATTCTAACCTCATCTTTGAGAGGAACATATTACCGGAGTAACAACTATGACGTGAGTGGCTTATTGATGGCTATCGCCTCGCGCTTTTATATCATTCAACCCTCTCCATGATTCATACGCGGATTACGGTCCCACACTAGTTATCTTCACCTTGTCAGCGGCTCAATAATTAATAGCTTGTTTATGTCATCAAACATGTATAAAAACAAAAATTTTTGCCTTTCGCGGGAAAGTTACATTAATGGGCTGTCATAATCTATGAGTTATAGCGTTTTTCTGTCGTCTCAAATATATCAAAACAGATTTATGATATTTCGTAGCCGCAATGTAATTAGGCGAGCTGTCAACACTGTGAATTTATACGTTTACCAAGAACTTTTTTTAGATATGCGTAACTAGGAGGTGATGATTTATTAATAGTTCTATCGAGAAAAGGGTGATTTTTTATAGGACTTCTTGAGTGCATTTATTTATCTTCAGATGATGAAGTATTTTTAACGGGCATGTACCATATCAGTGTCAGTCGCGTATTTATTTTCATTCCTATTGAATTTTCTGGCTATAACGTTCATATTAAGTAATATCGTGTTGTTTCTTATGAATGAAAGTTTTCCTGTAATTATGGGGCATGACAAGGTTTACTACATATTCTAAATGAAATGTCATCTGCAAATATTAATAGGTTCTGGACCTAAACTATTCGAGGGATTTTATAACCTAACAGTATTTTAAAAGTTATATTTCTGAAAAATGTTGTGTTATTAAGAGTAGGTAAACAATTTTTTTTTAAATATATACATTTTTCCAAAATTATTTTAAACTTACGTAATCTTGTCCATGCTTCATCTGTGAAGTCTCGGGTGTCGTTATTTTCATCGGGAATGTAATAATTGATGTTGTTGCAGTGGGTTTCAACGGGGCTCAGGTATGTCTTCACTGAAACAAAAACAATATAATATTATATGTTATCGGGTTGAATACGAAATCGACATATTGAAAATATCAGATAAAATTCCGAGGGTGATTACCTCAAATATATTTCCATTAAGTTGACGTTAATGCGGACATAAATTTCCTAGTCCAGCACTTTTTCAAACGTTAGCCTAAATAATTTTTTCACATGCGGTTTTCAACAAATAACTGACAATAAGAATACTGATTTTTATGGAAATCAGTTGGAATTAATGACCTAGTCAAATATCGTTTAGTATTCCACCAGAAGAGAGTGGCCGGATAAAATCAAAATATTGCCTCTAAATTGGAATGAGATTTTCATTCTAGCCCTTTGGCTCCCAAAAATTTGCCTATGCATCAAAATGCATAAAACTTTTGTCCTCTAGACATGGGGATGCTATGATCGGTGTATCGTTCAAATAAATAATCAAAGACCCAACAATCACAAAACGAGTACTTTGAAAAAATGAGAAAAATTAAGTCTACAAATTTGCTGATAATGCTTAGAACTTGAGATTTTAACGCATCAAATCAATAATTTGAAAACTAGTATTCAATGAAATGCACCCATATCAACTGAATTGTTAACACATTCTGAAATGCAGTTTAGTTTAAGGCTGCTCGAAAGCAGGTTGAGACCAAGGAGTAGAATAGGCATGAAAAAGCCGAGAAAGGTCCCAATTGGCAAGTGCGCAATCTTCCTATCATAAGGAGATAAACACACAGACGAAATCAGACACAATACAAAGAAGACACATCTATAATATATCTGAGCTGGAAAACAAACAATGATATATATATATATATATATATATATATATATATATGCAGATGTAGTCAAATCTAGTTGTGAAGTACCTATTTGCTTCTGCGAACTGGTGAGATAAAACAAGTTTGTGTGGGTGCTACACCAGCCGGCAATGAAAAGGAAGACCAATCAGCAATTGTGACTCACAGTTGCAGATCTGATAAAGCATGAACAAATAATGGATTAATAAAAGAAGCCAATAATGATAGCACATCAAAATGCATTCAAACAGACTTAATTGTTGGATTCTGCAGCTAAATACTATTAGCTGGCCTGAACCCAAATAGAACAAGATCGGCACAATAACCGGTGTGTTGAATGGGCTATATGGCTTCATAAAATACCTTATCGCCACCTGATAACAAACAAAACTCCGAAATAATTTGTGAGTAGTTTTCTGAACCTATAAAAATACAAACATATCCCAACTGACGAAGAATATTGAGGTTAAAAACCAAGAATACTCTAAAAGATACCTTCTCTACGCAAGGTAGAATGAATGAATGAATCAAGTTTTAATTCAATGCAACACTACTTTTGTTCACCTAGCCAAAAATATATTTCTAAATTTGACAAAATGTATACAAACAATATTAATAATTTAGGGTACTTTTATCTTTCTGGCACTAATAAAATCAAAAAAATAGTGTGAAGGAAGGGGATTGAGGGGTCTTTGAGAAATAGGTGGCGTTGACTATGTCGGCAAAGGTAAACCCAGCTGTTTTAGATATTTTAGTCCTCGCGGTCAGATTAAGTCTCAAGCTGTAAGTTAGTGGGGGTATATATGGCCCAGCGGATTATATGGCCTGTGCATCATAGAATCAAATTCAAATAAAAAATTTGAAACCTGACAACGCCGATTCATTCTGTAGTAGAGTGGTATCCACACCTAAAAAGGAAGAGCGCGGATGATACGTCTTCAGTGTTTAGTGGGTAGTCGAATCTGATGAGACGTGTTTCGTTGCTCCGTTATAAAACAAAGTAGAATTGACGCAGACATGTATCGTAAAATCTAAAGTTTTGCTGATAGTGCACCCACTAAACATGTAAGTACTGATGTTGGTATTCCATTATTATGAAAATATGAATGTTTTTAGATATCAATAAAAGTCAAGATAAGGCTAAAAATAGAAACATTAGAAAAGGAAAATTTAGAAAATGCTTGGAGAGCAATAAACAACAGTCAGTCACAAAGAGAAGTGTCAACAACATTTGGAATTCCACGTTGAACTCTTGGAGATATTTTAAAGATGGCGTCTCAGGAGAAGACCAGGCATTTTATCCTCACAACAAGAAAGAGACTTCGTACGAAGAATTATCAGATACAGCGAGATAGGTTTGCCTCTGACTTCCGATATAGTCCATCATCAAGCTTATAGATACTGCGCTCGCTTCAACATCGCCAACAACTTCAGTGATAAGAAGGAAATGGCTGGGCAAAGATTGTTTGTTACTATTTTTGCGAAGACCCCGAGATTTCCAAGAGAAAGGCCCAAGCAATGAGTCCCGCTCGAGCGCAGAAGATAAATCGTCACATTGTTACTGACTATTTTCAAAAACTCAGTCAGGTTGTAGGTGGACTCGATTTAAAAGACAAACCTCAAAGCATCCACAACATGGATGAGAAGGGGTGTCGCCTCACAATCCATCACTAACAAACCGTGCTGGCACTCAAGGGAAGTAAACGAGTTCACCTGGTAGCACCAGAGTTCGCAGAAAATATAACTATAGTTATGTGCCAGCGCTATTGGACGCGCAATACCGCCAATGGTAATTCTTAAGGGCAAACGTCTGAAACCTGAATATTGTGACAATGTGCTGCCTAGTACTTTGATAAAAATAGCATGGTAACTGAACTCTTTATAGAATTTTTGAGTCATCTAGCAAAACACAAAGTAAACGGCAAAATTTTATTGATAATTGAGGGTGCGTCAAGCCACCTGGATTTAAGCATTGTTGAAGTTGCCGATTAATTGAACATTACTTTATTTGGCTTACTGTCAAATACCACACCGTCAAATACCACCCACGAATTGCAGCCGCTAGATAAATCTGTTTATAAATCTTTTGAATCCCATAGGGATCAGGAGCTACTTAGATATTGGGATATCAAGCCAGAAAAGACACGTTTCAGTATTATAGAAAAACCATTATCACCAGAAATGGCTCCTTTACCAACTTGCAAATTGAACAGTTTTGTCAGATCTTTCACCTACACAGGTATGGATTATTTTGGTCCGATGAACGTGTCCGTGGGAAGGAGAAGGGAAAAGAGTCTGATTATGACATGATGGCAATCAGACGACTCATTGGAAGATGATGTCCCGAAAAAATTATATTCGAACAATGGAACAAACTTCCATGGAGCTGACAAGGAACTCATGCAAGCCCTAAAGGAAATGCGGAAGGAGTCCTTTATTGCAGAAATGACCTACAGGGGAATCTAATGGCATTTCATTCCCCCAGGAACACCACATATGGGGGGTAGTTGGTATTGAAGGAGCAAGCTCCGCACGAAGAAGTTTTATGGACACTGATGGTGGAAGCTGAGCACATTGTAAACACACGACCTCTGGTGCATGTATAGATCGATCCAGAAGATGAGGAAGCTTTGACACTAAACCATTTTCTGATCGATATATCTAGTTCTGTCTGCCTGTTCAGATCGTTTTCAGAAAATAATCTTTTTTCGCGAAAACAATGGAAAATCGCCCAGTATCAAGCCGACTGCTTTTGGCGAAGATCGCTCAGGGAGTACTTGTCCACGCTGACCAGAAGAACCAAATGGTTCCAGAAAGATCTTCGGAAAGTAAAAGTGGTGACGTAGTCGTTCTTGTCGACAGTGAACTTCATGCCGCGCCAATTTTGTTTACTTCCCGTGTAAATTAAAAATTATGTTTGTGTTCAAATGAAATATGAATGATTTTTTGATAATTGTGGTTTATTAAGTGCTTTGGAGCATGCTGACTTTAACTACTTGTTGTGGCTTTATCTAGCAGTTTAGATATAACGAGGTTCATTTGTTTTCATTAGTGAAAAATTGCCGTTATAACCATGTGTCGGAACTTCCGTAAACATCAAGATATCTCCTAGAACCTTGAGCAGAGTCAGACTTTTCAACCCAATATAATCTGGCTTTCGATTAGGTTTTCAAATCAAAATTATCATTTCGATACTGAAAATAATATTCGAATCATTGGCCCAAGGGGAGTGTTGTTGCAGTATTTCCCGGTTCTGATGGTCAAATAAAAATGGTAGATGTCGAGACAAAATCAGGGGTATTTCGATGTTCTGTAGTGAAGATATGTGTCCTTGACGTTGCAGAAGAGAAGAAAGAAGAGAAGAGGAAAGAAGAAATGAGAAAGTAATGAAGTGAGTTCCATTACTGAGGGGAGTGTTGCAGCTGGAGAGTGATGAAACGAGTTCCATTACTGCTGAAGATTATTGATTATTCATTTGAGTTTAATTTAATATTTTAATCACTTTGTATATGAAAAACATAAAACTTGACGAGTTTGACAAGTATTGTCAAAAATGAAAATAATATCAAAACTGAAAGTTGCCAGTTTCTAAAAAATCACGATTTATATAGAAAAACTGGTTCACCAAAAAATATAACTACTGTAAGCATTGGTATTGCCCTAACAGCAGATGGCGAAGAGGATTTCGAATGTCCAAGTTGTTCTTGGAGATTTTTTGTGGTTTATGCAATATACTGAATCAGGCGGATAAATGGCCAATCACATAGATTTAAGTCTTCCCTGTTATTTTTCCTGGTTTCAACCAAAAAGACAAGTTTTGTCATTTCAAAGTTTTTTCCATGAAGTGATTTTTATTTAATATTAGGCTAATTTATTGTGGGCCATATATACTACTGTAGGTGGCTAATATGGCCAAATGCAACAATTTATGTTTTTCGAATAAACATGTTTTTGGTAAATAAAATAAACAAATCAAATATGTGAATTTGCAGTACAAATATAATGTTGAAAATCTATGTTTTTCCTTAGGTGGGCCATATTTACCACCATTACCTTATAGGTGATCTCAGTCTGGTAGTCCAAGCATATAATTAGAGGCGATTAGCACACATGTCTAGAGCGGCCGATGTTACCTCAATAACTGAACTAATTTTGTTCAATAAATTCACAAATGCTCTTTTATTTTTGTTTGACATCTGTTGTTCTGATATGATTTTTGCATTTAGAAACTAATTAACTAGCGAAAACAAGACTGATGCGAAAATAGGACCAAACTGAAGAGGACACTGCCGAAATCCATGTTCTCAACATTTCAGAAACGTTAATTTCTATCTAGCAATATACAATTTCAGCAGAATTCATAATTTCACCTATCTAAAAAACTATCGGATTTCATTGAAACCTTCATGAAACGCACAATATTTGATAAATTAAATGCTCGATATTTTAGTAATGTTTATATACAGGTTGTTTAAAAAGAGTGTTACAAACTCCAGGGTAGAAAAAAAAATCTATGAATATCGGTTCAAAACATATTTCAAAAACTAGTTTTTATAGCAATTTTAAACTATTAATTTTTACCAATTTGGGTGCGCAGTTTACAATTCTGGATTCCAAAATGGCCTTATAAATGAGATTTAGGGGGATGTACGGGATAATGTTAAGTAAAAAAAATGTTTTCTGTACGTTTTTTTTTGAGTTTTCGACTGGAAATTATGAAAATATATTTTTCACACAAAATGAGACTCCTATGTTGGCTAATCGAAAAATTAATATGTTATCTTAAGTCAGAAAGTTGGACTTATTTTTTTTGGATAGATTTTCAATAAAAAAATCAAAAATATGAAAAAAAAATTACCTCTTAAATATTATATACTTTTACACGGCATCCTTTTCGATGCCCAAATTGTAAACAGCTCATCAAAATTAGTAAAGATTCAAAGTTTGAAATTGTCATAATAGTATCGCAAAAACTAAGCGTTACTGGACGCATATTGATACGAACCATTTCTCATTTTGAAGAGTACTATCTATTCTGGAAGTTTGTAACACCCATTTTGAAAAATCCTGTATATTGAAAAGGGAACCATTCTCAATTCAATATGGAATAGGAAGATTTTTCTGTGAATAGAAAAATCCACGATAAAAATGAAGTTATTTTTTGTGAACGTCCAACAGAAAACAACTACTTTCCCGGCTAAAGCCACGCTGGACATTGAACTAAATCTGATAGATATTCTTAAAGGACCCTAACTCAAAAGAAAAAAAACTTTTGAGTTAGGGACATTCCGAAATATCAATCAGATGTAGTTCAATGTCCAGCGTGGCTTTAGCCGGGGAAGTAGTTGTTTTCTGTTAGACGTTCACAAAAAATAACTTAATTTTTATTGTGGATTTTTCAATTCACAGAGAAATCTTTCTATCCAATATTTAATTCAGAATGTTTCCCTTTTCAACGTGAATACCCCACAAGAGGTTATCTTGAACGATGGAAGATAGTGACTAAAGTTTATCTTTGTGTCGCAGATGATTCCACATCTGATTTGATGAACATCCTGTTCATATTTTCAAACAAATGAATCCTGTATATATTATGTTTCAAACTTCAGTGGTGTCACTGGATAATTCTGAAAAAGATACTCAATTCCAGACAAATAAATATCAATTTATTGGAAATTCATATTTTCAGCCGATTATTAGAACGAAATTAGTTTGGACATTGAACATGAGTCAACTCGTCCATGTTTACCTTGCATCTGTTTGTACTCACTTGTTTTTACCGTTCAAGAATCATTACAGCAAGTGATTTTGAAAGCTGATTGATAACGTGTAATAAAATTGTTACCTAATGTTCACTTCCCGTATACTATAAGTAATATGTTGGATGTTTTGAATGACTTATCTGACATTACAAAAACATATGTGGGTGACAAGGCAGGTAGTTAATCGCGCAAGGAAAGGCTAATACATTTTTATCATTATGTATGGTTCAGGTATTTGAATGACTCAGATATTGAGGAAATAAGCTCGATTTATTATTGATAACAACCCGCACAAAACACTCAAATATTTGTACTTATCTAAAATGTGATTGTCTCTATACTATGTATTCGTAGTTCGTGACATTTGATGTTTCAGCATTTTTCATTTCTGGTATAAATCAAAATTATCTTATATCACAGAACATCCTTCTATGTTGAAACGTCCCCAGACGAAACCAAAAAGGAGGAGGTTCTCTAGTCGACGCGTATATGTTTTTATTTTTTTTATGTATGATCACAAGATGGCGGACGAGATTTATAACTATGGTCGGATTTAATTCAAAATTGGTATGTGG
Source organism: Gonioctena quinquepunctata (assembly GCA_018342105.1). Taxonomy (NCBI): domain Eukaryota; kingdom Metazoa; phylum Arthropoda; class Insecta; order Coleoptera; family Chrysomelidae; genus Gonioctena; species Gonioctena quinquepunctata. The sequence goes on along the minus strand of JAFIRS010002653.1, from coordinate 72,826 downwards.
GGGTTTTCGGGGTTATGAAATTTTTGTCAAAAATTATAAATTGAAGATGGCGGCTCCAACATGGCGGACGAGTTTTGTGATTATGGTCCAATTCGATTCAAAATTGGTATGCGGGGGTTTTCGGGATTGAAGATTATAAACAATTTTTTGTCAAAATTCATAAATCCAAGATGGCGGCCCCAAGATGGAGGACGAGTTTTGTGTTATAGTCCAATTCGATTCAAAACTGGTATGCGGAGGTTTTCGGGGTTGTAGATTATGATTTTTTTGTCGAAATCCATAAATTCAAGATGACGGTCTCAATATGGGGAACGAGTTTTGTGATGATGGTCCGATTTGAATCAAAATTGGTATGCGGCGGTTTTCGCGGTCGGAAATGTTGAGTTTTTTGTCAAAATTTATAAAATCAAGATGGCGGATGAGTTTTGTGATTATGGTCAGATTCTATTCAAAATTGGTGTGTTTTTGGGGTAGGAGATCATGATGTCTTTCAGTTCAAAACTTACAGGGAAGAGACCTTGTAATAACGATGCTCTATTAGAAATGAACAGATTAAGGCGAACTAAATGAAAAGCAAAAATTAAAATAACTAATAAAAAACATTTTTGAAGACAAGCTTTTATGTAAGCCGTATGCTAAAACGTATAAAATAAGTTTTAGTCATCGCTGACAATGATCTAATAAATTTTTGTTGAATTATTTGGTTTTCAAAATTTTGTCGGGCGAATTGTCATAAAATTATTACTTCGACAAGTTGTTACTTAGCAACCAATCATTGTTCAATGAAATTAATTGGTACCTACTTTTATGAACATTTCGCGCGACAAGCTTTTTGAAACCAAATAATTCAACAAAAAATAATTCAATCATTGTCAGCGATGCCTAAAATTTATTTTATAAGTTTTAGTACACGGCTTAAATAAAAGCTTGTCTTCAAAAATGTTTTTTATTAGTTATTTTATTTTAGTATATTTCCTGAAATTAGTAGTTTCGATAGGTGCCTAACGTAGTAACCAAATATACGAACGAGATCTTTTTGTATTGACCAAAAAATGCTTTTTTGTTATTTTCGGAAATATTTTCTAAACAAAATTCATCAAAAAGCTCATGGTTAACCAAAACTATATTTAACAATTACTATCAAAGTGGCACATTTTTCAAATACACATAAACATATTTCGGTAACCGGGTAAGAAACAATGAAAGCCACCAGAACAATCCACTGTTCAGTGTAATCATGCTGGGGTCTGATTTTCATCGAAAATCTCGCCTCTCCCCCACTTCAGCTATAAGATGAGGGAAATAATCGTGGGTGATATCCCAAAACTATGACAAATAGTCGACTATTATTTTTGTCATAATTCTATCGAGAGTACTTCGTATTTAGAGACAATTTGATGAGACCATATGAACAATAAAAATCTGAAAAACTTTAATCTGAATGGTCATACATTAACGTAACAAATATATCTATGCAAAACAAAAAAGTTACTTTTTATGTGGGCCCGTGCTATCTTAGTAGACTAAAACTAATGTCACCGATTTACAAACAACGCGGTGTTGTCTCAATTTCTCAATTTTTCTTTTGAAATATCTCCGTTAGTATCTACTTTATTTTTCTATACTACCATCTGATAAATATTTGCTCTTGAACTGTTTGCACCCCGTATATATCCAATGTATTTGTTGTAACTCAAAACATATTCCATTTAAAAGGAAACAATGGGAAATACTCTTGTGAAGACCCAATGGACCACTTTTACCGGGCCTCGTATTTGCTCTCATGCCCTGTGCAAATAACCCGTGAGTCTCTGAAATTTCCAGGCTAGTCTAGTAATTCTTGACATCCTCATTAAAACTGTAAATCAAAACACGAACCATCAAAATCGACAATGTTATTTCTGCATGACAAATTAGAGAGTACCGTTCATGATCGATGAAAAAGAACAACCTATTAGCATAATAATCAGGTTTCATTTGCTTAAAATTCTCACGTTTTCTCGTCACATAACTCATACAGTTACTTTCGTCGGTGCGTATTATGAAAAAGAAAAAAAATACACTCTTTGTTTGCCGAAATAAAGGGACAAGGCATTGTTCGAGAATTCAATGGGAAATAGTTCAGATCGTGCCGAGTAAATGAAAAAATCAGAAGTATATTTTGTTCTTTTTCGACTACCCATAGAATAGTTTTATGTCATTTATGAATGTGTACACTTTTCTTTGTTGTTACTTTATCATTTAACGTCGGCCTATTTCTGCTACTATAGAACTAAACACCAACGTCGATGAGCACACCTCCCTCAAATCAAATCCTCTGGTGTTTGCAACCAGAGGTAGGGACGTTTTGATGAGCTCAACATTCATGAACTCGGGACCGCCATCTTAACGTCCCCTCCGAAGGTCGGCATACCCCTCGCTATATATCGCGCTCATTGATATAACGTATGTGATATGCTACTACGCTGCAGTTGAACGAGCCTTTTAACGCGAGTCTTCCCTGGCAGGCGGTTGGTCAACCCATCCAAGTACTAACAACGATCGGCGTTGCTTGACTACAGACTTTACTACAGATATCGATATACGTCCATTAACCCTACACTTTCCTTTATTCTCTCGTGAAGTTTACAGAGATACAGTAAGAATAGAATATATGATATACATCAGATGTGGAATCATCTGCGACTGAAAGATAAACTCAGACACTATCTTCCATCGTTCAAGATAACCTCTAGGGGGGTATACATGTTGAAATTGACTAGAAGGATTTTTTAGAAAATAGAAGAATCCTCGACAATAAAGAAGTTATTTTTTGTAATATATAACAGAAAACAACTACTTTCCCGGCCAAATGTGTAACCGGCGTAACGTAAAAACTGTGTTTTACTTCGACAGGAGACAGTCGGCTACGATTATGGCATCGGTATGTTCCGTCGTCTTCAAATGGCTGCAAACAATTCATTATGGGGAATAGATTTATACATAACCGACATAAAATGTTGCTTGGGAAATTTTTGGTGAAAAAATAATTTCTGTCGGAAAATTTTGTCTCAGCACAAAATAATGCTCATTTTCGGAAAATGAATTATTGTTTTGTAATTTTCTATGACCCATTTCAAAGTACGTGAATAGGCCTTTCGAACAGTGAAAGAATTTTTCGAATTACTTACTAGGAGTTATAGCGCCTTCATTTAGATTTCTGGAATATCCCAATTTGTTTGGTTTTTTTCATGTAACTTTTGTCACGACCACGCGGGCGTGTCGTAGTTTTCCATTCTATGTGTGGAATAACATAAGAAATCGACCTGCACAGGTCCCATTTTGATATACCGAAAAAAAAAGTAATTGAAAGTTAATCCATCGCTCCCACCGGACTATATGTTGTGCGAATAACGATTACGACGTACCCTACACAAGTTGTGCGAATAACGATTGCATGTTGGTTGCACAAGTTGTGGGGCTTGACACAGGGCAGTTATTCGAAAAAGTCCAATATATAGTATATACTAGAGAATTGTGCGAATATCCACATCGTAGTATTTCACTTTGTTGCCGAAAAAATAGTGTACGCAACTGTTTTATTGGATTCGCAGACTTACAGGTATTTTCCAGATTTGGTACGTAAATTATTATATGCAGATGATACTTATGAACTCTATGGACTTGGAGCAAGGGGGAGGAGTTTGACGTGCGGAACCGGCCAAACTGGTCCAGACAGTATCACTTATCTCCATTTACCGCTGTGATAAAAAGGGTGTCTACAAAGTGCGATAGTTTACATTTTTCGGTTGCAAATGTCAAAATGGCATTTGTATTGTCATTCGGCGGGTAAAAGCTTCGTATCATAGAGAGGCCCAGTGTCGAAAGTGCGCGTATAATAAATGAATGACAATGAACGAGTCGTCCGCAAATAAACTCGAATCAAACGTAAATGACGTGAAGGACGTAAAAAAAGAAGTTTTTCGGGTGACCACTGCTGTGTTGTAGAGTGCACAAACACTCGTTTAAATGCACCCCCGAATAAAAAAAATATGGTTTTTCTACCTTGAACTACAAACGTGACCAAAGAGAAAAAAGTATACTGACAGTACGAAGAGTAAAGTGAGAGGAAAGTTGTTATTATTGTACACTAATTAACAACTAGTATTACTTTCTGTCGAAAATTATTGAAAAATTGCAATAACTGCAGTATAATGACTTTGTACGGTATATACTTGGAAATTTCATAGTCAATTCATAATATCTTTGCACATACTTGGGTTGAAAAACTCGGTGACATTAATGTATTCGAATGTATTTTCACATTGATATAAACAATTAAATTTGTTCGTACTAATAATTACAGTAATATAAAAAACATGGATGAAACATATTTTTATTCTGTAATACTCAATACACATTCAAAATATTTTTTTAGTCAAATTCTGACAGTAAGCGAACAATATGAAAAATATATGAAAATGTATGTATGTAAAAAAGAAAACAATATTTTCAATATATTTATTTATATTTCTTTCATATTTATTAATATTCAATCAACCGTTTTTGTATTCGTGTAATTTACTACAACATTGGACATGTGAGTTTTTATAAGATTTTATCAATTGTTTGTGAAAGTATTTATTCACCCCTAATTCGACAGAGTACTGATTTGTTGTCGCTGCTACTTGGCTACACTTTCGCGCATATGCTTGAATAATCAATTTCTTCACTTCCCGCACCTAACACACGTGACCCGATCGCACCAATGCTGTTGCTTTTTTTACAGACTGATTCTCGAAATCAATGAGCTTTGTAATGTGTAATAGACAGAGCTATCTCTATCTCTTCAGTATGTTGGCCCTTTCCCATCGAGAAGTTGACCATGACCGAGGGCCTCGTGTGGTTGTACCTCACTTACCACCCTTCGTAGGGCACCCTGAATGTCTCACTCGAAAAGATACCACGAGTGCCCGAGTTTTTTCATATCAAATAAGTTTGCAATGCACGTTAAACGGCAATATGTCTGATACCATTTTTTTCCTTTGTTAACGTTCCCCTTGTTCCGACAAATCCGTTGTCATCCGGTCTGGGTACCGGCGTGGAGAATAAGGGGTCTGATAATTTCACATACACATATTGAACTTCGCAAACATTTATATATTTTTGCAATGCACGTTATCCACGGCAACTTGACTTCCAACCACGAGGACGCCGCCTGTCCTCAACCAAGGCTGGAAGACGAATCCTAGACGGAGAGCTGGCTACGTAAATTAAAAATGTTAATGTACAAAGGAAATTTTCATATAGAAACCTTCCTTACTAGCTGATAAGTGTGTAACTCTGCAGGCAGAAGTCAGTCCCAAGGCAGGAAGCGGGGGGCGAGCGGTCAAAGATTCTTCCAGAGCGCCGCCTGGCGCTCAAATAACTTCAAATACTTTATTAATTTAACTGCCTGGTAGCTCATTTGGATGAATGCTCGATTACAAAGTACAAGGACCCGGGTTCGATCCCGAGCTGGGTCACGCATTTTTTTAAATTTTCTTCTACAATCAAATCAACCACAAAACTTCTACAAGTCACCAAAATATATTACCTCAGAAAATTCACCTTCACAACCCCTCAAGACATAAAATAGCATTTTCACGTCACAGAGCATGACTTGCTCCGCAGCGGCCGAAGGCTGCTGAAAATTTCTTTTAACCTATTTTTTATCATACGGGGGTTTTCCCCATTTTATCCTTGAAATACAGAATGAAATGCATTGTAAATAATACATTACGAGATGTACCATACTTAATAGATAATGAATATATTTTGATGAATTTGGTCAAAGGCGTTAAGTTTCAATCAAAATAACATATTTGGGTGCAGCTCTGAAATTTTGTGTAGTTATAGTTTTTAACTGTAGAAATTGCGTGAAATTATTGCCTAGGTCGGTAGAGTTGTAAGAAAATTGCTCAAATTTTAATGACAAGATTCAGATTCTACCTTATTTATATTAGTATAATATCTCTAACTGTTGAGGGTAATTGTGGGCCATCAAACCATTTAAATTCGTACATGTCTTGTTGACTGATCTATCTAGCCACAATCAGTAGGCTAGAGTTCCGTTGGAACTGCTAAATGTGCATTTGTCCAGATATTTGCGATGTATCTCGCCCTTTCAATTTGCTGCCGAATTCAACTCGATGTGGGTTCTATTGACATATTGTTTTTTTTTTTTCGATGGGATTCCTTAGAGGTGGCTCGTATATACTTCTGATACTCGAAAATTTATAATGCATTTAATTCTGTATTTCAAGGATGAAATGGGAACGCCCCCGTGAAGGGCAGTAGGAGGTCGCTCGCGACGTTTTGCGATACCCTATGTAAAAATTAGTCAAATAATATTATACAGTGCTTCTCAAAAGTCCCCCCCCCCCACTTATTTTCGGAACGATTAAACATAAACAAGTGAAATTTGGAAACTGAATATTAAAGGTTGTAAGCTTCCCTACTAGTGATGATGGATGACTAAATCGTCAAAGATGACGTCACAAGGCCATTGTGACCAATAATTTTAAATGGAACCCTACGGCAAGCGACACCTCTTTTAAAAGGTATCGAAAAAACCTATTAAATGATACTAATTTTGTTTGTGTTTATGGCAGTTTTGATGGCTCATTAGTAAACATTAGAATTTAAATTCCATTCAGTATGATATTAATTACAGATTTAAGAATCAGTATCTACTTGAAGAAATTGCTGAAAAGTGACCTCCATTTACTTCCTGACAGTGAAATATCCAATTTTTAACTCTTCTCGTACTTTTGCAAATGTGTCTGCCAAACAACCTCACATTCTGCAACAAAACGTTGTTTTAAAACGTCAATATTGTCAGGTTCATTGGCGTAAACCTTCGATTTAAGGTACCCCCCCAGAAAAAATCCAAAGGTGTGAGGTCCGGTGATCGAGCTGGCCATTCCGTTGAACCTCGTCGTCCAATCCATCTACCACGATACTCCTCATCCAAATACCATCTTACTGCACCGTAATAGTGTGGAGGAGCACCATCCTGTTGGAATGTTATTTCCAAATTGCCGAATTCATCTGGATTATCTTCCAAAATTTCAAGGATTAACGGTTCTATTGCGTTTTGCAACAGCTCCAGATAAACCTCACCAGTTAAATTAGTATTTAAAAAAAGAGGCTCAACGATGTGGTTTCCCAGGATACCTGCCCAAACATTCACCTTCTGGGGAAATTGGGTATGTGTTTCACGAAACAGGTGAGGATTTGCGTCACTCCAATACATCACATTCTGTGTATTTACATTTACATTTAGATAGAAAGTACTTTCGTCACTAAAACAAATTGTTTTGACATAGTCTGGCTGTTGGTTAATTTTAGTTTCCATATTTTCACAAAATTCTAGTTTTCGGTCTGGGTCGTCGTCTGAGAGTTGATGAACCATTTTTAATCTGTATGGATGAAATTTGTTTTTTTTCAACACCCTGTGTACTGTACTTCGACTGACTTCACAGGTAGATGCAACGTGAGTTGTTGAAGAAGTAGGATTAACTATTACTTCTGCCAGTATATCAGTTTTTTTCTCATCAGAAATTTGTGGTCTGCCAGATCGTTTCGCATCATTAATACTACCCGTTGTTTCAAACTCACGAAGAGGCTCCCTTAAAAAGTCCTCGAAACGGGGCGATCGGGAAAGCTCGCATTAAAAATGCGTTCTGCTGCATGAATATTTTGTCCAGTTTCACCAAGAATTAGGATCGCTGCTACTTTATCACCTAAAGCACGTACCATTTCGCTTCTTGAAGCACTTAAACAGTTTAACAAATTATTAAAATGTACAAAAATATTGAAAGTACCAAAAACTGCTTAAACAGTTAAACGTTCGATCAACAATACACAAATTATTAAATGTACAAAAACTTGGACAATTACAAAAACGTCGAATTAGGGAGACTAACAAAAACGTCAGCTTATTTGACAACTATCCAGAGGCGGAGCTTGAATTTGGAATTTTAGTATTAACTGATTTAATCCATAACAGCTCTGCGTTTTTTAAAAGCAAGTTGCCAAAATTGCCATAAACACAAACAAAATTAGTATCATTAGGTATCGAAAAAACTGTCAATGAATTACGCTTTTTATGGAAAATATATAAACTTTATTTCTGATGACTCACTGACAAGTATATTTCAAAATCTCTTTTTGTCAACTCCCTTGTCAAAGTCAAAAGTACAATATACAAAGTAATTTCAACAGGTTTCAGTAACATTCTCCCCCTCGGTGCTAACTTCCTGATTAGCACGAATATTGAGCCGGTGAAGTTTTCTAACAGGTCGCTTGTAAATCCCATGTGCTGTCTGAACATCAGCAACTCTAACGATTCCATCTGGGCCCATATATACTTTTTTCACTTTACCCATTGGCCAAACTCCTCTCGGTAAATCCTTTTCATTTATGATGACTAGTTCTCCTTCTTCTAGATTTGGTTTATCTTCATTCCATTTACTGCGATTTATCAAATTTGGAAGGTATTCACGTAGCCAACGTTTCCAAAACATGTCTGCTAAGTATTGAGAAATCCTCCAATATTTTTTAGATAGAAGATCTTTTTTGTCAAATACTCCTGGTGTTGTTATGGTGACTGATTTGCCGATGAGAAGATCGTTCGGGCAAATACTAACCGGGTCCTGTGGATCTGTGGAAACATGAGTGAGAGGTCTACTATTTATAATATACTCTGCTTCGCAGAACAAAGTTTGAAGAACTTCTTCAGCAGGGTGTTGATCTTTCATGATGGCTATTAGAGCTCTCTTGAAACTGCCTATGAGACGTTCCCAGCTACCTCCCATGTTCGGACTGAGGGGTGGTAGGAATTTCCAATTTATTCCTCTATTTGCCATATCATCTATCACAGTTTTTATCTGAAATTCATCCAAAGCCTCTAAGAGTTCGCGACATGCTCCTCTCAGATTGCTGCCGTTATCTGACCAAAAAAACATTTACGGGTCCTCTCCTAGCTAAAAATCGTCTGATGGCCATAATACAAGAGTCCGTGCTCAAGGAGTGAGCGATTTCGACGTGTATTGCCCTCATTGTCAGGCAAGTGAAAAGGACTCCATAACGTTTTTCGGTTCTTCGACCTATTTTAACCAGAAATGGGCCAAAAAAATCAATACCAGTGGCGGAAAACGGTTTTCACATTTCAAAAGCCTTTCTGGGGTAATAAACCCATTTTGGTTGTGGTGGGTTTGCTTTCATACGCCTACAATAAGCACATTCTCGAATTACTTTTTGACAATTGTTCTGATGTGTGGTATCCAAAATTTCCTCTTGATCTTGTTGATTACGGTTTCAGTTCCTTGATGAGCATTATTTTTGTGAACATGCATAATCATTTTATGTGTATAAGGATGATTCCCATCTAGAATTATGGGTTCCTTTTCAATCACAGTGATTTCTTCCATATTTATGATTCTGCTAGACACTCTCATAATATGGTTATCATCAAGAACGAGAGACATGTTGTGTAATCGACCATTTTTATTTGGAATTTTCTTCGTCAAATTTGACAAATCCACGGAAAAACAAGATGCTTGAACAAGTTTCCACCATTGCCTTTGGCTCCATTCCAGTTCTTCGCAAGTTAAGAATGTATGGGGTATATTGTTAATCATCAAACCTCTTGTGTTTGTGATAAAACGTTTAATTCGTGCTGTTATGCGGAGCAATTTAACCCAAGTGTAGTGGGATTTTATTTCTGGTAAGGCCTGTGACAAAACTTCGGTAATCAAGTTCACTTGTACTTCATCGGAACTATCCATTATTTCATTGAGAGGCTGTGGAATCTTTGGCCAACTTTGTTTCCTTCCATAAAGAAATTTTGGACCTTTGAACCAACGGCTTTCAATATTCAATGTTTCGTTTGGAGTGTCTCGTGTACAATCATCTGCAACATTATCTGTCGTAGGCAACCAATTCCATTCGTTAATGTCACTGCTCTCTAAAATCTCACCAACTCGGGCAGCTACATACGTTTGTAGTTTCTTCTCACTTTTGAGCCATTGTATAACTGTTCGTGAATCGGACCAGAAATATCTAGCAGAAATGTTCAGTTTCAAATGTTTGATTACTTCGCAGCATAATCTCACTCCCAATACTGCAGCTAGCAGTTCTAATTTGGGTATCGTTAGTGTTTTCAGGGGTGCCACACGTGCCTTAGAAGCAATGAGAATGACATCGATATAGCTACTGAATTCCAGTCTCAAATAAACTGCTGTAGAATAGGCAAGTTCACTAGCGTCTGAAAATGTGTGAATTTCCATTCTTCTGCTCCTCTTCAGCTCCAGTGAGTAACATCTTGGAATTTCTATGTTCATAGCGGATTTCAGCTCCCGCAGCCAAATAGTCCATTTCTTGAAAATATTGTCTGTTATGAAATCATCCCAGCCAATGCCCAAGCGCCATATCTCTTGTAGCAATATTCTTACTTTTATGGTGATCGGTGATAATAGCCCAATAGGATCGTAAACTGACATTGCCATTTTCAAAACTTGTCTTTTAGAGGGAATTTGTGTGCCATTCATTATTTCCTTAGAAATTTTGTGAAATTTCAGATTGAAAGTAAAACAATCTTTCTCTGAATTCCATAGCATACCCAGAACCTTTTCTTCATTAGCTCGCCTGGCTACCTCCGATTGGATTTGATTGGTTAGTAAATTCTCCGGAAGTTGTTCCAGAACCACAAGAGAATTCGAGATGAAATTCCTTATTTCGAAACCCGCCTTGCTATGAACGTAAATAACATCTTTAATGAGTTTTACAGCTTCTTCCTCGGTTTCAGTTCCATCCAAATAATCATCTACATAGTGATGATTAATAATTGCTTCAGCGGCTCTTCCAAAACACTCGCTATGTTGATTTGCATTGTAGTTTTTCACAAATTGTGCCAGAAATGGTGAAGAAGTCGTACCAAATAACATAGCAGTCATCCTGTAGACATATGGAGATCTACTGGGGTCAAGATCACGCCATAAGAAACACTGTGAAAAATTATCTTCATCTGAAATTCGAATTCTATTGAACATCTCCCGAATGTCACCTGCGAAAGCTATTTTATGTAGTCGGAATGTCAAGAGAATACCGAAAAGGGACGTCAGCCAATCAGGTCCAGGTAAGAGGCAATCATTCAGTGATAAACCATTTGTTCTTGCGGCTGCATCAAATACAACTCGAACTTTTCCCGGTTTATTGGGGTTCAGAACTGCAAAATGGGGTAAAAACCATGTATTCTTTGCATTTTCAAGCTGTTTTGCGGTTACTGGGACTGCATACTTTTTATCCAGCAGCTTTCGAATTTCGTCTCGATATGATATCGTAAGTTTTTCATTTCGAGACAAGCGTTTCTCGAGACATTTCAGCCTCTGGTTCGCCATTGGAAATGAGTCCGGTAAAACAAGGTCATTTTCTTTCCACGGCAATCTTACTTGATATTGATTCCCATATCGCTGAATAGAATTTTCTGCTATCGATATCGCCTTTTCTTCCTCTTTGGTCTTTCTTCTGTCCATTTTTGTGATTGCTACTCCAAAATTTTCCACTGTCATATAGCTCTTCACCAACTCATGTAGCTTTTCATCTGACTCTTCGCAGCAAACAAAGGAGACTTCAATTTTCTCCTCATTTCTGTCTGGATATCCTATTGTTCCATGGACGGTCCACCCTATTTGAGTTTTGGATAAAATTGGAGCATTCGGAGTGGGCTGAATGACCTGTCTGGAGACGATAAGATGAGCATTGTTTTGACCAATCAGCAATGAAGGTTTCTCAATGACTTGGGATGGAGAGAAGGCTTGTTGTACGAAAGGAAACATTTGTATCAAGCTAGCCAGGTCATACTCCTGCTGTGGTAGATCTAAATGATCCACGGTCCTGACATTTTTCAACTCATGAAATACGGTTCCATTTCTTCCTGCAATCTCTGCTTGTACTATCTGAGAATTATTTTCATACCGAAATATATCGCCTGTCCATTTGCAACACAATGGTGATATTGGACCCATCAAACCCAACTGTTTTGACACGGTGGAATCAAGCAGTGTTGTTGTACTTCCTTCGTCTAGAAGAGCCACTATTTCCATAATATTTGGACCTTTCAGTTTAATAGGTAATATTTTCAACAAAGTATTGCTGTTTTTATGCGTTACGTGAGTTGTAACTTCAGGCGTTGTCGGATATTCGGCATTTTTGTGTAGTAAACTATTGTGAAAACGATCACAATTGTTAACCCACATACTTTCTCTTCTTACATTTTCCTTGATGTTGGCGTAGACAACAATAGCAAGCATTACATTTTGAACAATTTTCCAACGTTCTTTCACTTGCGCCTTTTGGAAATGACTACAATTTTCTAAAGGATGTTGATTCTGATTGCAAATTTTGCATCGTTTACCGGTGGTCCCTGTTGTATTATTTGTTTGTTGATTCCCAACATTGCTCATACTTTGGGATGCATTTTTATTAGGAAGACTCACATTGACTGCATTGGAGACAAAAGTGATTCTGGAAATGACTTCGGACATTTGTTGTATCCAATCCGAAAATCTCTCAATGACTCTTTTCTAGATGGGATTTTCTTCTCAATGAGGTAACTTCCCCATTGAGTGAGTAAATGGGGTGGCAATCTGGAAACAAAATTTGCCAAAAGTTGTCTTTGATCGAACATTTGTTCAACCTCCCCTTCTACCACTGCTGCCACGTTTCTTATAGTATTGCTAAAATCCATGAAAGATTCTGAGCTATCAACAACAGGCAGTTTACAGGCTTCCGATAACAACTCTTCCATTATCCTTTCGGGCCGACCATACTTCTTATGCAGAATGTCTAAAATTTCATCTGGTTTCTGAGCGGTTATGAGAAGCATTTCGACTGATTTTCTTGCTTCGCTTGTCAGACATTTGTTCAATCTTAAAACGTTCTCTTTTGGTGAAAATGAACAGGTTTCATTGGACAACTTGTATTGAGAATAAAAAATGGGCCACTTTAAGTACGATAAACCATCGAAAGTCATCAACTGGTTGCCTATTGTTTGACGTGTTAGCATATTGTTGATTGATTTTGTTAGGCCCTCTATCTCATTTTTTTGCGCCAATCCTTTTTCATTATTTGCTTCGAAGTAATCATTTACTTCATTTGTCCACTCTCGAACATACTGTGAACTGGATTGTACTGACTTTCTACTTCTAACCTCTTCTTCAGAAGAACATTCTTCCAAACTCGACACAACTTCTTCTTCTAGGAATTCTTGATATTTCGATAATGAATTCTCTTTATTTTTCAAACGTGCTTCACCTATCTTGAGAAGCTTCTGTTTCCTGTCGAGTTCCCTTTGTTTTGCTTCAATTTCTTCGATAGGTTTCGCTGTAATTTTCATCTCTTCAATTTCACATTCTAGATCGACGATTTCTTCTTGATTTGAATAAAAATTCTCTTGTAGTAAATCTATTTCATTCTGTTTTTCTACTATTTTCGATCTCAGTTGGTGTTTTTTCCGAGAATGACTAATATGAGATTTCGTTTTTCCACTTTTTACTGACATGGATATACTTTTCTTTTCTGCCTCATCATTTGAAACATTTTGAAACCTTACCATGAAGTATTTTAGGAATACATTCGTTAAATTACTCGCACTGGTATTTTCCGGGTATTTGAATTCGAAGAAATCACACAATTGTTGTAAACTGAAGATGCTGAGTGATTTACTCAATAATTCACAGTGTTGATCATATTCTGCTGAGTTTTCGCAAAATTCAAATCCAGAAAACGATGAAATATGTCTTCTTGCGGATCTTCCTTTAGCTTCTTCTCCATATAATGCAAAATGAATATTGTTTAGTAAATTCTTATCAGCAGCAGTTTTCAATTTTGCCTCCAACCCTGGTATATCTCGAAGCACCAATTTTTGTGAAGACATGTTAACTCTGTGCAAATTCTGACTGTACACACCTAGTGCTGGAACTATGCGACTAGAAGGACCACAACTTTGTCAATGAATTACGCTTTTTATGGAAAATATATAAACTTTATTTCTGATGACTCACTGACAAGTATATTTCAAAATCTCTTTTTGTCAACTCCCTTGTCAAAGTCAAAAGTACAATATACAAAGTAATTTCAACAGGTTTCAGTAACAAAAACCTATCGATACCTTTTAAAAGAGGTGTCGCTTACCGTAGGGTTCAATTGAAAATTATTGGTCACAATGGCCTTTGACGATTTCGTGATCTATCATCACTAGTAGGGAAGTTTACAACCTTTAAAATTCAGTTTCCAAATTTCACTTGTTTATGTATAATCGTTCCAAAAATAAGAGGGGGGGAGCGGACTTTTGAGAAGCACTGCGATTTGCTTATGAGAAAGATCTGTAATTTATCATAATAGAACAATTGAAATTTAAGCATAATACTTTCGTTCGACAAATTTGAGCTACTTTGTGGGAAAAGTACGTAAAAAATACAGGTTAACAAAATATTCAGCAGCCTTCGGCCGCTGCGGAGCAAGTCATGCTCTGTGAAAAGGCTGTGACACAAAACACCATTGAGGGGATGTGAGGGTGAATGTTCTGAGGTAATATATTTTGGTGACTTGTAGAATTGTTGATTTGAATGTTATAGAATACTGAAAAAAAAAATTGTGTGACCCAGCTTGGGATCGAACCCAGTTCCTTGTACTTTGCGAGCGAGCGTTCATCCAAATGAGCTAATAAAGTGTTTGAAGTTATTTGAGCGCCGGGCGGCGCTCTGGAAGAATCTTTGACCGCACGCCCCTGCTTCCAGCCCCGGGACTGACTTCTGCCTGCAGAGCTACACACTTGTCAGAAAATAATGAAGGTTCCTATGTAAAAAAAATCAATTTGCGTACCCAGCTCTTAGACTATAAAATCCCAGTTGCAAGCATTTGCTCCATCACGAATATAGAACACTTTTCAACTTGACAATAAATTACATGTACACTACGATGACAGGCGTTCGCAGTGCACGTGTCCAAAACAATGTAGCTTTGCGTGGTTCGCAAACGACTTGTTCAAATCTGATTTTTATCGCAGTTTTCACGTTTGTAACAAAAAATTTAAACGTTGAACTTTTAAAATACTCTAGATATTTATCAAAGAGGCAAATGCGGATAAATTGCACTATACGGACGAATTACACTTACAAAGGTGCTCCAACTCCATACCGGTGCTCTGTTTGGTAGAAACACACTAAAGAAATTGTGTGACTATAAGTCCGTCAGACTAGATGGATATAGTGGATTCGACTTCCGGTAGTCGGGGGAGATGGATATCTTCCACGTGGTTAGGAAGTCAAATTAATGTGAAAAGTAATGTCCAGCCGTAAAACACGTGCAATCCTTACAATATTAAGTGTTTGTGAAGTCCTGCCGTTATAGAAGAGCTTCGCAGAAGCTAGCTGCTCAACGTGCATTGCCATTTTTTTCAAGTGTGGTATCACTTAGAGTGAGACAACCAGGGTGCCCAAGGACGAAGCGTCACTACGTAAGAAATTACGTAATGCCGCAGTGCTGGCCAAATGCATCATATTCCCAGAAAGAAAGAAAGCAAGGGCCATAATGGAAAACAATCCTGGCAACTAGTTCGCCAAGTTTAAAAACATAAAACTCCAAACGTGAATTTTTGGTGGAAACGTAGAAATGTGCACAATGAGGTCATCCTAAGGAGAACAACAGCATTAAAATTCGAGAAATCTAACGGAAGGTTGGCTGGTGGCAAGAGCCTCAAGATGCTTGGAATGAAATGAAATTAGTCGGTAAAATGAGCATTGATGCGCACATTCTGCATGGTGAGTATTTAATAACAGGTAAGCCGTGGTTTCATGATCTCATAATTTGCATCATTATATGTTGGTTTATTGTTATTGAATGCATCAACGATAATTATTTGAATGTAAGAGAACGTATTGTTAAGTAAACTTTTCATTTATGAAAATAAAAACATGACTACACAATAAACATATAGCTCGGAGTATCTATTTATTTCTCAAAATAACAAGTTTTGTGTTCAGGTATTAGAAGATATGTTCATAAAAGTAAAAAACTCTTATTTTCCGATGAAAAGTCGAATGAAAGATATATTTCAAACAATATTTGTCACAGCTAATACGTATCTATTCGAGAAAATATCATTCGAGAAGGTTATCCTGATACAAGTGAAAATTAACATGTGGTTTCCAAAAAAAATAAAAAATCCTGTCATGTCCAATATTTTCGTTCTGATTATATCGAGAAAATGCGTATAATCACGAACTTCTGTAATATTTTTATAAGCTATTATCGTTTTGGAATAAATTTTATTTCATAATCACACCTATTTAGTTTAGAATAATTGTTAATGATTGTTCAAGAATATGTAATAACTGCATAATTTTCGAAATTTTACACTCTTGCACTAACTAAATTATGTGTGTGTTTACAATCCTTTTATTAGTGTTCATATATATATATATATATATATATATATATATATATACATATACATATACAGGGTTATTCATTGGGAAATGCGCATACAGTAAGGGTAGATGGAGGACACCGAGGTGCTTCTAAATAACCTATATTTTATGGCTTTATCGTTCTTTATAACCAAGATACAGGGTGATTTATTAATTTTACCATTTTTTCAATTAATCATAACTTATGAACCACCCCATACTTTTTGTAACATTTGGTTCATATGTTCTTTGTCAACAGTGGTGTCGATTAACATAATAAAAAAAGTCTTATTCCAGATCCGGCCTTGAAAAAATTAATAAGTAGTCGAGTCGAAACAACACCCTGTATAGCAATATTTAAAAATTTTATTCGCAAATTTGGAAAGAGCAGAAAAAAATAAGTAAGACCAAATGTATTTGGTGCTTCCGCATACAACTTATTAACTTGAGTCAAATTTAGATGTTTCGATAATGAGGTGGCACAAAATTAATTTTTTTTCCGCAAATAGTACTTTACCAGCTTTAATCCATAAAATCATCAACTATTTCTTGATCTCCTAATTTCTGGATCCCAACCTTATTGAAAAACGAGAGGACATGTCCGTATTTGGGACAAATCATTATTATCAATGACTAACTTTCAAACACCCTATATGCGTTAAAAAATTATCTTAACATTTGTTCATTGTGCTACATTAAAAACAAATATAGAAAAGAGGAAAAATGCCCGTTCCGAAAAAAGCATAACTTTATTTTAAACAAAAATAACGTTGCAACAAATCTACATGTTAAAGGTTAAACATAACAGAAAATCAAAAAAATTGAATTTTCTTTATCCGCGTCTAATTATTTTTTTAACTAGAGCATGATCATTTCTCGACTCGTCTGATGCCTTCTTGATAATAATAATAATAAAATCAAGCAGTCTGTAGGTATTGTTTAATTTAGTAAATAATACACATTTTTTTGTGTCTAATTCTTTTTGTTTAACTTAATACAATTTGTTGCAACGTTATTTTTGTTCAAAATAAAGTTATGCTGTTTTCCCTTTTGTTATTTTATTTTTTTTAAATGTAGCGCAATGAACAAAATAGTAAAGTTGTGCTGGAAAATAAATGTATCGAATAGAAATCATAACATAGCCAAAAATTCCAGAGTTATAGATAAAAATTTTTGTTCGTGACTACTATGTTATCACTCATCATTTTCCAGCAATAGTAAATTATACTGAAAAATATATCAAACAGAAATTATAATTTTATGTATGATGTTTTGTGGCCTTACTGGTTGCTGTAACTTGTAGTTGGTTGGGAGGTCAGAAGAACTCAAACCACTATAGTTCTGTTGCCGACGTTTCGACTTTTATAAAGTCATCCTCAGGGCACTACAAAGGGGATTGTGATTATTATTCAAAATGAATAATAGGGTAACAACAGTGGATTGTAAAATAAATGGTAAAAAGTGCAAATAAGTTAGTAAATTAGGGTGAGTGCACCAATGGTTGACCAATTAAGAGCTTATTTCAAAAAAATTACTTATATATACTAAAATATCAATTTTTATGAAACCAAAAAAATTTACAAGAAGAACCAAGGTTTGGCATTCTTAATATCATGTACATTCTAGAAAATAATGGCATAATGTAGTTAAGAGAATATATGAGTCAAAATAGCCATAAATCACCAGTGATTGACCAGCAATAACTAGTACGTGACCACAATTTTACCCAGGGGTTGACCACTTGATAAAATCAAATGAAACAAGTTTCTAAGCAAAACTGTAGATTTATTGATATACAAAACAAGTTTTGATTTTCAAACAGAATCTTATGAAAAAATTATATTTTTGAACTCAAATTCTAGTTTTTTAACGAGTTGAAACTTCTTCACACGGGTTTCGACTACAATTTCCTTCAATTTCCGTATCATTTTTATATTCCTTTACTTCAGACTCAATATTAAATTTTTGTTTCTTAGTTTCAATGCTATTTTCTTGCGTTTCAGTATTACTCTGAGTTTTCTCTTAGAACAGTTTCATTATCATTATTAGTTTCATTTTACAATGCTATATTTTTCTTTATTGTGTTCTTCTTGGTATCATCATGTAATTCATCTGCTGACTCACCGCCGCCCCATTCCTTCATTTCTTCTTTTTTAAACGATTCCCGTCTCTTCTTGGAAATGAGTGAATCGAAATAGAGAAACGTTAAGTTCACGAAGCATCGTGCATACATTTTTTGAAATCTACTGCCTCGACTTCAAAATACATTTTTATGCTTCTTTTTTCTAATAACAGTGGCTGTATGCAATCAATATCAATCAGAAACAACTTTTTTCTATTTACTTTTCAAATTATTTATTAAAGTAGCATGGGGTATCCCATACCCCATACCCCCTCTTCGATTGTCTAATATTGCTAATATCGCTCACAGCCTGTTACAATCGTACCTTCGTATATTGGAAAAATCTCCTGTTAGTTTCATTTATTTTTTCTGGAAAATACAGTGGGTTTACTAAACCTGTATATGAAAATAAAAGAACCTTATATAAAGTAAAATATATGTACCAGTTGTTAAACAACAAAACATTCTCCGTTAATTTAAAGTGATTGTGCTTGACTTATTAAATAGTAGCGTTTCGAAAACTATTTTTAATTTTATTCATTTGCATTTTTTGGTTCTGTTTTAATTTCTATTTGAAATGTTTTTCAGTACAACTTTACTACTTCTGGAAAGTGGCGAACGATACATTAACTTTTGTGGAATTATTAAATAGTAATAACGAAAACGAATTTTCTTGTATTAATTTGTAGTTTCTGGCACTGTTATAATTTGCATTGATTATATTTTTTATCACAACTTCACTATTTTCGAAAAGCGTGAAACATAAAAGCATTTTTCGTTTATTTTGAATGATTGTGTTGGAGTTATTAAAAAGTACAGTCTCGAAAACGAATTATGATGTATTAAACCCCTACAATTTCTGATTTGACATATACTATCTTAGAGTCATTAAAAAGGTAATAAAATTGAGCATTTGAATTATCTTCCTATCAATTCTGGATAAAAAGTTATGAAACGGCTGTGCGAGCTTGAAAGTTGCACTACACCATTTTTTCGCTAAACAGCAGAGTTAGAAAATGTTTGTTTGTCTTAGAAAATAGTTAATACATAGTTATTGAATGATTTTCAGTTGATTTTGCCGAAACGGCTGTGTCAGTTTTATATACGTGATTTTCTCAACATTTACTTGTGTTCTTTCTCTTAATAACACCCTTTAATCCACCACTGGATTATACTATATTTGCCAATTTTAAGGAATGATCAGTGGTTGTCCTTCGATCGATGCTAAAGAATGTTGATTGTTGCAGCCTATTATTTATTCAGTACTGCGCATTAGAATTCCTTGTGCAATTACTGTTAAGTCACAATGTATTTGCATGCAATTTCATCTTATTTTCGATAAAAATTATAAGCTACCTGTGGGCGGCCTCTCTTTCGGGTAACATGTCCTGAATAGTCCTTTCGTCCTTGTGTAGTAGTAGTATTTGGAGTTAACACTTTCTAATAACGCTTGGCTTTGTGCATCCGAATGTTTGCTCAGGTAGTTCTGAAAAAGAAACCACATAATCAATTATGTTCACACTTTCGAAGTCAAATAGGAAGTGATGTATACTGTATATAGTCGCTACAGCTGCTGGCGTTCATTTATGCAAAGTATTTGTAAGTATTTAGCTACTATGAGTTTAATGTTTGGAATATTTTTTGTGCTACACATTTACTGAAATATATGAAACATAAAGTAATGGAAAATACAAAATATATTGTCATTTAATCTTAACTATCATTTTACAATTCGAACTCGAGTTCAAATCAACGAAGCCTCTCAATACGAGGTTACTTCGCAAATTAACCAATCCAATTCGGGTTGACCACCGGTTTTGGCACACATCAGTACAGAGTAGATCATGCAGACAACAACTAATGTCTGCGAACCCGATTAGATTGATCAAAATCTCTTCACTTCAAAGCTTTGGCTTAAGCAAACTCTGGATGTGAAGGCGGAAATACAAATCTGTGAAACACAGACCCCTCTCAACCTAGCTTCAAAATGTATGGTATACAACTTTTCTTGTTCGTTAATTATTATATCTTGAAACTGCTCTTAGATTATAACAGATATCTACCCCCCCCGCCCCCCCCCGCCCCCAATCAATGTCAAGTTGCATTCCATTGTAGGCAGTAGTTTATATTCGGGACCTCATATTTTTGAACAAATCCTTATTAGTTTTGTTGGTATTTTATACTAGTTTGGTTTGAAACATATTTGTGCTTGCTTGTAAACATTTTTATGCACTATGTGAAAACACTGTAATTAGAAAGTATATGTGCTAATATCACTTGGGATTTTTTATTTTATTTTTCTGATGGGTAGTTTTTCCATAATCCGGAAAAAAGTGGTTTCGTGACGTCACGTTCACTAAAAGTTGATTTGGCATCGTTGTATGAGTTGCGAATCATGGAATTGTGACGTAATGACATTTGTTATTTGATACTTTGATAGGTTCGTTCGTTTGCTTCACGGAATAGAATATTATCAATCGTTTTCCTCTCTTCAGCTCTTTTTCTTGCATATATCTGATACGACTGATACGAGACACGAGATATGCAGAGAACTGCTGCAAATGAACAAGCTCGCCATGAATGTTTGGTATTGAAAAATTTCGGAAATTATTTTCTAATTTTAATAACTATGAAAATGTCTGAAAAGTGCTATGTGCATGGTTGTCTGAACACCAGTGAAAGTGAATCAAACTTTTGTAAAAAACGGAAATATATGCTTTTGTGCAGAACATTTCCAGGTGAGTACATCAAGGAACGATCTTTAATTTCACTCAATGCAAGTTTGCAAAATCATCGATCAGTACTGTATTTCATATCCAGTCCTATAAACATATTGTTCTTTGGTTCCAGCTGAAAGAAGATACTACGAATTAGGAATATGCTAGAACAAGGGGACCAAATTTATGTTGAAGCAAGATGTCTGTCCACATATCAACCTGAAATGACATTGGTCTGACAATGTTTCATCATAAGTATATGACCTACCAACGATGAAGAAACCCAAACCAAATGAAAACATCACTCCTTCAGCTAGTAAAACTGTGTTGAGTGACATTACATCCATGGGAAATATTTACTCAAGAGTTTCGAATAGTTCTTCTCCTAGCAGTAGCCAAGCTAGTACATTATCCGATTCACCAAAATAACACCACCAAAAAAAAATCTGAGTATATTCCTAGTCAGTCTTCATCCGATCCTGATTGTGAAAATATCGAAGGACAGCAGTGCCAGCGCTTATCTATTGCACTTATAGAAAAGAAGAGTAATATTATTTGGGGCTCCCTGAAAATGTTTACCACATTGTGAAATACATTACCAAAATTGAGTAAATTAAATATATGGATGTTCTGATAAGTTTAAAAAAGATACGGGTTGGGGATGTATACTCTCGATTGGCTGATGACTTTGATAGGAGTAAATCAAGTGTTCACAAGATTTTCACAAAAGCTGTGCCTATGATGGCAAATTGTTTATAAGAGCTTATATATTGGCCTGACATCTGAAATTGAAAGAAATTTGCCGATCCCTTTCAGAGCTCGCTATAAGAAAGTTAATTCAATTATTGTCTGGAAATTGAAAAACCCTCTGATCCTGTTCGTCTGTCCATGACTTGGTCAGAATAGAAAAAATGCAATACTGTATATCTGCTACTCCAAATGGCACAATACAATTTATTTCAGGAGCATACGGTGGACGAATTATTTAACAACTTTGTCGATAAGAATAATTTCTTCTATTTTGATTGATTGAAATTCAAAAATACTTTGAATAACTAGAATGTGCAGTATTATGTCAAAGTTTTCTAAGGTTTGTTGTCACATTCTTTTCATGAATGCCAATATCTTCAGAAATATTTTTTTCTATAGCTTTGTAACCATAGGGAAAATTTTTACCATAGAAAATGTAACCCTGTATTTGTAAAAAATAGATTAGTATCCCTCAACAAAGAATTGGTGTGAAATAAGTAAATAATTTTGCAAAAAATTTACGAAATTTGTATGAACATACTTCAAGTCTATTCATTCTAAATTATTAATTATATTTTCAGTAGTTCAAACCTAATAAATATTTGACTCATCACATTAAGGAAACACTAACAGGTACCGAATATGAATTTATTTATATTATAATACAAACAGACAAAGCCTACATATATATTCACAGTATAATGCATTTATGATTGATTATATCTAAACAATCACGAATGTTTTAACTAAGAACCAAAGTTCTTTCTAGTCATGGTTCTTAGTCCTTGTACTAGGGGTTCCATAAACGCGCAAATCAATGAGCGCGTGTTGAATCCTTAGTTATTAGTTCACTTAGTTCTTGGGAACGTTGCATAAACAAAGCATAAAAATAAATAAAAAGAGTCAAATCATCTCATAATCCACCCTCGGCAAATTTTCCGAACCTGCTTTTACGAAGCCTTGTTTCATTATAAACACACCAAATCGTTTATGATATTGAGAAATTAATAAGTTGATAAAAATAAATATTAAACATTAACTTCAAATGTCAATATGATTTTAATGGGAACTATCTTTAATATTTGCGGTGTTGCCAATGGTCGCTCTTCATCAAAAGGAAGGCCCGCTCAGAAACTTTGAATGTTTTAAATAAAGAAAACCGTTGTTGAAATGGGTTTTTTTGTTGATGAGTCTATCAATAAACAGTGTTCAATTATATATTAATGGTGTATATCAAGCAGTGAGCTATATTTTTGACAAGAACAGTAATGCGTGTTTCTGAACGTGGATTATGGAGGGGGTAGTTTTCGATGAACGTGACGTCACGGGTACACTTTGAAACGCAATATCTTTTCGAAATAAAAAATATATGGTGGCATTCTAAGTCAATTAGACGTTTCATATGAAATATAATCAACCTATATAAGTTTTGGATTTTTTTTTTCGTAAATGTAAAGGTCCATTTGTGATTGAACAATTGACATCTCTCATTTCTGCTGCTAAATCGTGAATAATGCATGCCCAAGCACACTACCTTGTGGAACTCCTACATTGATTGTGCATTTATTCAGTGCCGGACTGGCCCATTTCAGCCAAGTGACATTTTTTAAATTGGGGCCCCCAATGAGCCCGGCTCATGGAATGATGGAATAATTATTTTAACTAATTAAAAAAAAAATTATACAGTGAGCTTTCTGCAGCCAGGCGCAAAATAAATCCCTCAATTTGTAAGTATTTAGAAGCTGGATCAAGAAATCCAAACAATTCGAGAAAAACGATATGGTTTCATAATGACAAACAATTCTTCTGAGCAGGTCTTTGCATCATACCCCAGGTGAGTACTAAGATGGTTGCGGGCTTGTAGAGGGGTTGAGTAGAGTTCGTTATCTTGATTATGCACATTTCCGAATAAGGTCAATACGCTATTGTTCTTACTCCACCATCTAGTTTCTTGGATTATTTTAAGCGTTTATGAGAATTATTTCTTTCTTAAGAAACTGATCCCAAACTTGCATACGCTTATAAGATCCAAAAAAAAAACCCGAAAAAAAAAAAAATTTCAAATTACATTGGATGCTATCACTAACTACTAAATTGAACATGTGTCCATAACACCAAGTGTTAACTGAATTTGGAGCTATATTTTTAATATGGAGGCCCCTATAATGACCCAACATATTAGATGCCCCGTAAAAATGAATCTTCCTTCAAATTGTTGTTCTAAAACTTTCCCTAGAATTAATGATTCTTCGGTCGTTTTTTTAACGTCAAAAACAGCTAAAAGCCTTTCCTTGAGGTTTCCATCAAATACATATCTTACTATCAATGAGCATTGTTCCATTGCGCTTACGTCTTGTGTATAACCCCCGAGACCCCCCAAGCGGGGTGGAGGAGGGCCAGTCTGGCACTGCATATATTAGATTACCGTATACGACTGTCTTTAGTCACGATGAGGATCTTCTTATTTCATAATTTTCCATATTCTTCAATAGCAGAGAGTGATCTAAACTCTCATGGGCTTTTGAAAAGTCCAAAAACATACCGGTGGACAAAATTCATCATTTTCCAGTGCATATAACATGGTTTGCAAATTTAAATATGGACGTTTGGGTTGATCGTCCCTTTATATAGATTCTCATTTATGAGTCTCTATTTAAGAAAGAAGTAGTTATTTTTTTGTACAAAACTGATTCAAATATTTTATAAATTGTAGGCAGTATGCACATTTGTAGTTCCAAATAACAATGAGCACAAATTTAATCCAGCTGAAATTTTCCGAGGTACATGTCATTGTGTCCTAAGATAGCAGAAAACCCTATTTTCTTCAGTACAGGAATGGAAAATGTACAGTTCAAGAAGTCGGAATAAATACTTTTGCAAAAATTCCGAGTCTAATTGCATCATTTCTTGGATTACCTATTACTGCAAAATATACTGGCCATTGTTTTAGAATGTCCTCTGCTTCGCTTTTAGTTGGCTCAGGGCCTGATATTTTGAGACTTGCAGAAGGCTATGTGGAGCAGTCCGTGGAAAAAAAAGTTAAAATTGGAAACGGTATATTTAGTGGTGATATCAAGAAAAGTGGAAATGTCGAAGTCGAAAACAATAATACTTGTAACATTATACAAGAAAAGCCATTTGATTAAGTATTACCAAAATCACCGTTTGGTAATAACAGAATAACAGCAATTGTACTATTAATATAAATCTTGTGAAAAATTGGTATGGATGGAATATGATTGTAATATGTTCAATAAAAAACGATTGAAATGAGAATAATGGGTATTGTTTATTACCTGTATTTAAACAACGTAGGTATGTACTTTTTTGCACGCCGGGCAGAATTTGTTTTTGCCTATTTTTGACATTTAAAAGTCATCAAAAATGACGCATTTTCAACGTAAATATTGGAAAAAATATATTTTTAAATCCCTAGCATATTTCTCAACATACACATATTCCTATTTATTTATTCTTTAACGAGTTCAATAGCGAAAATAATAATCAGATCAAAAGTTCAAGCTCGCGACATTGATATCTTCAGTAAATTGTGACCATATGTCTACCGGAATGTTATTGAAAAGATATGAATATCTATTTTACAAATACTGCAATTATATCTAATTCATTTCAATTATTCTGTACGGTAAATTATAACACCGTATTCCACTTAATTTCAACGAGGTGAGCAGCCATTTCTACAAAGCCGCTATCCATTCATCTGTAATATTTTTTATTGGCCGGGTTTTGTCGATAAGTTCATATTTTTTTAATGTGTAACAAACACCACTAGTCCTCATATTTCAGTAATTTGTACCTGCAATAATGCATTGTTATTCCTTTGGTCACGAAATACTTCTTTTATGTGGTTGGTGATGAATCGGTATACATTGTGAAGCAGTGAGTGTACACCCTTGCCCACGCTATCCCCATTGGCGGATCCATTACTCATAAGAAAAGAAGGATAATGAGAACATCAGAGCAATATAATAATAATCTTAATTTACCAAAAATAAAGAATATAGTCATAATAAAACAACAATAACATCAATACCAACAATATTATGACAAAATTAATTATCTCTAATTGCGATAACAAAATTTGGCAATAAACAATTTTATAAACCCACAAAAATTGGGGTTTATCAACTATGTTTATTACTTTTTTCTTTTTCTATAATAAAAAAATTGAATATACTGGTTTGTTCCATTTAAAAAAAATATTGCTATTACAGAAAAATGTATCGGTGCATCTGGAACTATTTTCAAAACGTGGCCTTTCTGGTGCCGTATAACTTTTATATAAGACTTTGTTTCATATATATATATATATATATATATATATATATATATATCAGCATTATCGATATATCGAGCAAATACGCACTGTTGGGACATTCGGTATATATCCACTTCACATTCTATGCTACTAACTAGTCAAGCATTTTTAAGGGGCGGTTCCAGATATTCGTGTGATATTTTCCAGCTTAATAAAATTAGTGAGGACATTCAAACAATATGCTGCAAGTTCACAAATATCTGATATTTCTTCTAACGCGTTTGAATAAGATATCAAAATAAAGTTTTTCGTGTAATAAAAATATTTCCAAGCAATATATTCTTGATGGATCTTCCGAATTCTTGATTCTTGGTATGTCTTGAAATAAATACTCAAAAACTTATCCAGAAGCGTTTGCTTCTGATTTCATTGTGTAAGTCCATCTAAAATTAAATTTGAAAAATAATAACCGGTTTCCACATTATAATATAAAGAAACACTCCATAATAGTTCCCATTATCGATACTTCTGTTATAATTTCACGCAAGATCAACAATTTCAACACACGATATTGCAAATTATTTCGTTATAACCTGTTACCTACTATTCGAAATACTTAACACGCCTCATTTTTCTAGACCCTCCCATAAACCGCTAAGAGTCATTTCGCATTTTTGCACGACTGCGATCCTTCATGTATGTAGGTACTTCAGAACGTTGTTGATACACTTTGTAACTCTTATCTCCTACACCTACACACAATTTACACAAAACACTAACAGTACCGTTATATTTGAAACATCAAGTTCTCGTTAATAAATGGAAAAGTTACGTTATCACTATTGTAGTTCTCAGCATGAAACGTATTCCCATTGTAGAAAACAGTAACATAATAATAAAGCACTCGGTGAAATTTCCTCACAGTTTTCCAACTACTCTCCCTCTTATTCTGCCAA
The DNA here is from genome assembly GCA_018342105.1 of Gonioctena quinquepunctata. Taxonomy (NCBI): domain Eukaryota; kingdom Metazoa; phylum Arthropoda; class Insecta; order Coleoptera; family Chrysomelidae; genus Gonioctena; species Gonioctena quinquepunctata. The sequence goes on along the minus strand of JAFIRS010002653.1, from coordinate 45,509 downwards.
AACATAATATAAGAGAATGAGAACCCGTCAAACCAAACGAAACCAACCTAAGAATCTATGAATTAAAAACACTTTTTTGTACACACTCCAGTACTTTGCATACTGAAAAGGGTCCGCAAAATGCCACATTGTAAAATTTTCACAGTTCATGAAAGTTTTGAAAACGTGGTATTCTTATATATTTTATAAATCTGTGTGTATTTGCTAAAATGTATTTCCTCAAAAAAAACAATCACGGTTACAATACTCGAAATAAGGAGAATGTTATTGTATATAACTTTCCCAGAATGCATGTTATGATGTTATATGATGTTACTGAAAATTTACATGGGATATGACACTTCTTAGGTTATGATTCTTTTATATGAAGAGACAGATACTATGGAAGTATAGCATTCTGACATTGAGTATGTCAGAGGTATATAAATTATTGGTAGGATATAACCCTTAGTATGTAGTTTTGTATTACGTTCAAGTTTCTTAATTGATTATCATATATACCACCCCAAACCATAACACCATACTTCAAGATATATTCAAGATTATCATTATCATTTTTTATTCACAAATTTTCGTAGTTGATAGAATTCTGGGATTAGTCTCCGGATTTTTTTACATAGATTCGTTACGTGATCGTACCATTTTTATCCACTGTGATGCCTAGGCACTTTGTACTGTCATGGATTATTAGGTTGGTGTTAGGGTTTCGAAGTATATTGAAGGTTGCTCTGTTGACATTAGTTAAAGAGAAGGCTACATATTTGTTTTTTTTTAATGGTTAGAGACAACTGATGATAATCAAACCATTTTTTACCTCATAAATACCTAGTTCGGACTGTTCTTTTACAATTTTCCGGGTGGTGTCTTTGAAAAGGAGAACCGTGTCATATAACAGTACCACTCCTAATAGTAATAATAATAATAAGTTATAAATAGTAGAGGCCCGAGTACTGTCCCTTGCGGAACACCGATTTTGATAATTTGGGGATTACTGTATCTATTTCTAATTTTGACTTGTTGTTGACAGATAAGTTTTAAATAATTCCAACATTGTGCCAAGTCCATAAAGTGAAAGAAACCAGAAAAGTTTATTTCAATCCCTGATAACATTGAATTTTCAAAGTAAAACTCTAAGATTTCCTTGTTCAATATAGTTCAATATAGAGTTGATTTTTTTTTATATGTATGTGATTGTTATTCAATTTATTCTATTGGTATATCGTCAAATCCTTCATTTTTGACATATTCTATAAAAATTGTACCGTATTCATCTTGTTCTGTTACGAGAGAGCCAAACTTAGCTCAAATACAACATGGAAAGTACGTTTATACGGGCAAACTTCTAATCTACTGCATTATGTTATCGCGATCCACAAATTAGTTTCTCATTATAGCAATAAATATTCAATTAAGTAAATGTGGACTACACCATTCTTTTAACTTGCGGTGCTGTTATACTGATAATGGGCTTTCAATATTTCAGTTCAATAAGTAATTATTTTTGTTTTCTATATGTTATGTGTCAGAAAATGCTGAGAATTTTGTTATTTTCTGGTTCTTCTTTGTGATCTTTCTGAACGCTGCATTCTCTTATGTGTTCTGGGTTGGCTTTGTTACCCTCCATAAAGCCGGCGTCTCACGGCGCGAGACTTGACGAGCTTGGCTTGGGAATTGTCGAGTCTCGCGTCGTGAGAACGGTCGACTCGCGTAGGATCGAGACTTGTCAAGCGTAAGCTCGAAGTGGCTCGACCGTTTCCATGAAATGTCGGTAAATTCCCAATCATCAAAGGCGCGAGGCTCGACTAGCTGGCGCGTGCTGTATGACTTGTTGAGAGGTCACACGGCGCGAGTGTGTGTGACCACAGTGTCGGCTACTACTGGAGCCCAGAGAGGAAGATTGGTGGTGGCAGAGCATAGTTGAGGGTTGTTTTTATTATTGTGTATCAACATGGAATTCAGAAGCAATTATTGAATTCGCAGATTTATATGAGAAAGAAAAAATATGTATATAAAAATACGCTGCTGCAAATGCTATCATCTCATCGGCGCTATCTATAGCTACTGCACTTGATAATGTATGCCTTCCTAGGCTCGTGTACCAACTTCTAGCCACTGATAGACGACGATTCGGTGAAATTATACACGCCATGAGAGTTACGAGAATTATAATATTAATTTAAAAATCTACCCTGGTTGAAAATCGTAGCCGGAATCCGTTGATATTTCTTTATATGTCGTTGAAATATTTTTATACCCACAGAAGATTCAAATTTTGAATCACACGAAAAATATATAACAATTTGTGAACAAAATGCAATTACATCTACATTAGATAGTGTGATTGACACAAATATTTTTAATTATTTTTATGACAAATGCCAATTTAATCTTATTACTCATTTGTCTTCCAATTTCATGATATATATGAATACTAGCTGACCCGACAGACGTCCTAATTTCTATATTCCCTGAATTTTCATTCCTGAAAACTCTCGTCCGCGTAGAATTTCTTTTTTCCTATGTTTTTCTTTGTGTGTTATTCCATATAGGTTATGCTCTGTCCGCTTTCCGTTATCCCCTTATCCCGTCATCCCGTTATCCTGTTTCCCTGTTATTCCTTTTTTCCGTTATCCCCTTATCTCTCATCTCGTTTTACCGTTATGCTGTTTTCCTATTGTTCCGTTTTCCCCTTAGCCCGTTATTCTGTTTTCCCATTATCCAGTTAACCCTATATATATATATATATATATATATATACTAGCTGGTGCCCGCGACTTCTTCCGCTTAGAAAATTGTATTTTCCTTGTTTTCTTTATGTGATTCCATCTAGCTTTGGACATTAATAGCTGGTGCCAGCGACTTCGTTCGCGTAGAATTTGTATTTTTCCGGGTTTTATTTAAGTGATTCCATCTAGCTTCGAAGATTAATTTGATAGTTTGTCAGATTTAACGATTTAAAAATGACGGATTTTCGTACACAAACTTTCATCCGCTTTTTTACCACCTTAGGAGTTAAATTTCCAAAAATCCTTCCTTAGTGCTCACCTACAGTGTCAAAGAAACCCTCATGCAAATGTCCACGGTTCTAGCCCCAGGAGTTTGGGCTGTTCGTTGATACCTCAGTCAGTCAGTTATTCTTTTATATATTAAGATATAAATATAATATTCCTGGAAAATTTCCACGAACAGATATTATCTATATACATTGCTTGAATCATGTTATGGTCTTCAAAAATCCCATAGAAAAGACCACTTTACATTTTTCCCGAATCCAATAACTTTTCCAAAAAATGTCATTTTCCTAAAAACCTTATTCGGACTATTTCGAACATTAAAAAATATCCAAATCCATCCTGCCGTTGTTTTTATAAAATAAAAAAAAAACGTACCTAACCGAGATTTGTAACAGAGTCCTCCTGCTTGGTAGGCTTACATGAAACCGCTATGCTGATTCGATCTTAGTAATATCTAAGCCGAAGGACCTTTTGTTGCCCAAATATCTTATAATCCCGAATTTTCCAATTTTCCGGGCAACTTTTTCAATTTTTCTTTCCGTAAAAACTCTCGGGCTATTACGAACATTAAAAAAAAATGCCAAATTGGTCCAGCCGCTCTCACGTTTTGCGCTTACTAAGAATCGAGTTTCATTTTTATTATAAAAATTATTTTATACTTGGAAACGAATTTTGGGATATATATTTATTCTTACGTGAATTTGATCATTTAAAGCGAGTGTAGGTACCCATTTTTTTAACTGTTGACGATTATACAATAGAGATCGAGAAAATCTTCGATTTAAGCATTAGTCATCCCAAGGAATGTTGGTCACCAAAATGAACTCATAGGTATGTGATTTGAAGTCAAATTATCCTTTAATAGTACCTAACATTGATGAATTAAATATAAAATTCAATAATCATGAAATGTTCTTTTGAATTTGTCTTCGAGTGTCTATAAAGCAACATGGATCTAAAGGAAATTATAAATGCAAAAATAATGCTTCTTGGGAGACTGAGATTTCCACTTCCTTTCAACGGTGTTTGCTTAAAAATTCCATAGTGAGGACGAAGTTCCCACCGGAAGTAGCTCTTTATTATGAGAACGAATTGGGTCTATTGAAATGAGTTTATACTTTCTCTGCTATCACTGAAAGAATTTAGTTTAAGACAAAGAATCCTTCTTTCACAAGAATTTTTCACAAATCTTGGGAACGTCTATTAATTCTATGATATGAGCGATAATTTTCAAATACATTACTTATCTATTATAGACTTACGTTTGCTTGGTCTAAATTATCGAAATTATAAAGTTTAAATTTCCTTCATATGTATGACTATTAATATTAATTTCGACTGGATATTAGAACAAAAAATTGTTCAATTAACTGAAATTTATAATTTATTTACATCACTGAAAATTCACATAATGATGATATACAAATAAATGATGTAAAAACAACAAATTATAGCTCAAAATACCCGTATTCATGATATTTACAAATATATTGGTTATTTCAATAAATATTGTGCGTGAGTTAATCACAAAGACAATTTGACGGTATATTGAGGACTAATGTGATTTTTTACGAAATTATGTTATTCTCGGTAATGAACTGAATCAACAACGAGAAGTGTGGAATCAGGAGTTGCTAATTGATTTTTTTTACTACTGCAGCATTACCTATAACAAGAAACATAAAAAAGCCTTGATTTTGAAATTGCCATCAATCCTCTGGAACATGGTTGAAACAACATACCGAATCATATCATGAACAAATCACGTCAAGATTCACTAAATTTCTCTTAGATTCCCGATGTTCTTTTATTTGACGTAAATAATCCTGCCTTTGCCATTCGCTGATTTATTTTTTGTGTTTGAAATCACAGTCGGGATAATTTATTTTTAATTGATTCCAAGGTAGGCACTACGTTTTGTTTATAAAGATCATAAACCTTCAAGTAAAATATCTAGTGGTCTCATCAACTTTTTTGAATTTTTTATTTTCTCGTTTTCTTTTCCGAAAATGATATACGACATCTCTCTGTTTTACGATTCTGTAAATAGTTGAATGCCCTAAGCTTGTGAGATGAGATATCCTTCCGAAAATTTCATAGTCGTATTTGTCCTATTCATTTCCTTTTCAAGATTTTTGTAGATAGTGTTATGTATTCAATGTTCTAGTATTACATCCTGTATGGGATATCAGATATAGATGTTGTCAGACAACTGTCATTGATATCTTGTATGACTTGTTCAAAAAAGTATTGAAACTAAAAGCCAGTGGAAAGTACAAAAGCTCTGTTATTTCTAAAATCAATCCAGAGATACTAAACATTATATGGTGGCAGCGAAAAAGCGCGCTGGATTTTAGTGCAAAATACGCCAATTGAATTGAAACTTTGAGAGTCCAATCGGTTGATTTTTGTAATATTGAAACATAATATTACTGAAAATCATTCAAGATAGCTGCTGATTGTATTAAAAACCCCGGTGAAATGGATTTCAAAGGAGACATATCACCCAATTGGAAACTGTGGAAGCAGAAATTCCATTTCTATCTGCTAGCCACAGGAAAGAATCAGAAAGCTAATGATGTCAAAATAGCTTTGCTGTTGAATTTCTTAGGTAATGAAGGAATTACAATATACAATCCTTTCGAATACGAAACGGATGAAGATAAGAATCATCTTGAGACAATTTTGAAGAAGTTTGAGAGCTACTGCAACCCGATTGAAAATCTTGTTTATGAACACTATACATTTTTCAAACGTGACCAAATATTAGGCGAGACTGTTGATCAATTCCTAACAGCGCTCAGACAATTAGCTTCCACATGCGAATTCAAAGAAAAAGACACACTCATTCGTGATAGGTTAGTGTTAGGTATTCGGGACAAGCGAATCCAGGAAAAACTCTTGCAACATTCTGATCTAAAATTACCAGACGCAATTAATATATGTCGATCAATGGAAAATAGTGCCATAACCCAGAAGGAATCATTGTTCTTAATTTTCTGCCCATTAACAGGTCACATGGTGCTGGGAAATTTGATTTTGGTGTTACATTGTAATTGAGAATCGACAGAAATGGATCTTCAGTGAACGAGGAAGGAGGAAGGAATCATTGTTCTTAATTTTCTGCCCATTAACAGGCAGAAAATTAAGAACAATGATTCCTTCTCACAGAAGTTTCTTCAAACCGAAATATCCCATCCCAGATATAAGGAAGAAATTAATTGGTAGACAAAATACGCAGATTCAAAATCATGACAAATCTGCTAAGAAATTATCAGAACTGCATCCCAATCAGAAAGTGCTGATACAAGACGGTCCTGGAAACCTGCTATTATAGTCGAGAAATTTGGACCAAATGACTATCTACTTAAAACGGAAGATATGGCTGAATACCGTACAAATAGATATCATATTAGACCTCTGAGGGTACCTCCAGTAAACCCTTCCAGAAGTCGTCAGTCAGCGGACAAACCGTTTCTATCAGAAGAAAATCCAGATTCTCAACCCAATCCAGAAGTTCTTGGAAGAAGAAGTTCCATCGAGCACAGAGACTCTAACCTCAGAGCTACACAAAGTGGACGTATCGTTAGAACTCCTGAAAGATTTAATTTTTGATTTCACTTTGCAAAAAAGGGCGAGTTATGTATTCAATGTTCTAGTATTACATCCTGTATGGGATATCAGATATAGATGTTGTCAGACAACTGTCATTGATATCTTGTATGACTTGTTCAAAAAAGTATTAAAACTAAAAGCCAGTGAAAAGTACAAAGCCTCTGTTATTTCTGAAATCAATCCAGAGATACTAAACATTATAGATAGCCAGTGCATAGTATATCCATTCTTAGTTGGATGAGGTTGGGGTTTTTCATCCACCCCTGATAAAACATAATAGGATTTGTGCTTTGATCTAAAATGCCGACCATAGGCGGAGATTTATTCTTTTACTTCAAATGTAACTTTGCCTATTTTTGTTCAAAAATAATTTTCAGTAAACTATTTGGAAAAGGAGATTATTAAAGGATCTAGAAGGGATTTTCACTAATAACATTTTTTGGTAGGTGATAATAAGAAACGATCCGAAAGTTAATAATAATTACATTTTTTTGTATCTAAGCAAAAATATTATAACCGTTTTTGATATCAACATGGGCTTGGAAGGTATTATCAGGATAGTCAAATAGTTTCTTGGTAATTGAGTCCAAGGTGGGCACTAGTCTATTGGCCTCATCAAGTTTTTACAATTTTCGATCTTTCCGTTTCCTTTCCAGAGAATGATCTACGACATATTGTTGTTTTCTCAAGATTGATTCAACAATTAGATTTCGTCTGCCTAAATCTGTTCGAACAATTGTTTTTTTATAAAGACTGTGTTGGATTTGAAGGAAAATTTAGGATTGCCGCTTTTTATTTTCCAGATGTGGGATTAATTTATTTTGTTTCTTATTGAATTTTTCTACCGAAGCAAATGTCTTACATTAGGAATTTTCCACAATTCCAACGTACTTAAATTTCTTTCAAATCCGAAGCCATACCGCAGTTTCACATTCAAGAATGAATCATGAAACAGTTGCCAATTGCTACTGAAGTCCGCTGAAATGGTTTCTTATCCGTGAAACCGAGGTTTGGCTACTTATTTAGAATTATTTAGAAGATCCGTTGAGTGGAAACCCCTCTTCCATGAATTGTGTAAACTTCCCAATGTACGTGAAACATTTACTTGAGTTGAAATACAAAAAGTGACCCTTTTGCAACCTAACGCATTTGTTCCACATCTGAGAAACCTTTTTCTGAATTAAAATTTTATTTGTCACAGAAAATCGAATTATAGAAATATTTTTTCTCAAATCAATTAGAATTGATTGGCCTATTTTTACTTAGGTTCAAATATGAGAATATTACATTGTTCTTTTTGTTCTAGTTGTTCCTCACGTTCCTCAAATGGTCTTCAATATGCCATGTTGCACCAATACATACAGACATACACCACATCACTCTTCTACTAATAATTTTAAACCCAATCGTAATAAAAAGAATGGTTGCTGAAATACTGTTTGGTTTTCACGCGGCGAACGGTTTTCACTCAATTTGTTCTACTATATACTTTATACCGGGAATCACATTTACTTAACTTTCCGTTCTCCTTCTTAATTCGAATTGTTGGATGAAAAGTTGTGTTTCTGGGAGAAAGATTCATCTACCTATAAAAACACGGAATATCTACATCACAACTGAGATTTCTAACTACGGCATATGATTTAGAATATTCGACACATTTAGAAAATAATTTCAGTTAATCACAAAAAAAGTTATAAAAGTCCAAACTGTGAAAATCATACTGAGAGCACTGGAAGCGTCGGCATCGATTTGGATAGAACCCAGAATAGTATGGAACTATGCGAAAACCTAAGCGATGACAATAGAATATTGCTGTAAAGTGTCTCTGAACACAAATATTCTGTAGGAAATGTGGAATCTGATCTGGAGGAGGTATAGTTTTCCCAATATCAATTGCAGAAGCATAAAAAAGTCTTGCGGCGAAATCCTGTGAGCAGCAGTGGCGGAGATAACTAATTTTATTTAGATATTTTAAGATTTTAATAATATTTCATAAATAATGAAAAATGAAAAAAAATTAAAGACAAGCTTTTATTTATACAAATACATTAAGAAAGAAAAATAATTTATTTCAACTAGAAACTAGAATATCCTAAAACGTATTTCGATCGGCACACACCAAGACCACAGACGCTACTGGTTTCTAATCTTTCAGAGCTATTAAAACACAAATATAACGCATGATTTATGACCTCCCATCGTATAGACACACCTGCCAGCATTGATGTTCGACTTGATTGGCCCAGACAAATCGGTTGTAGAACAGACAGCAGTCACTCAAGTCTACGTTGACCAGCGGACTCTTTGTGCCGACGGAGACTGTATACAAGTAGTACAGATTATTTTTCGTTCCGTTTCTTCGCATATACGCTCGTGTTAGCGAAGTGAGTTTTTATTTGCTTCCTATAGAAACAGCTTCTGCAATTGATATTGGATGGACTATACTACGGAATAATTCATAGGACCAGACCGGTTCTTTAGTATTTCGATGTCATGATAAAAATATCAACACAATATTATCTGATATTGTTCAATGGAATCTATAAAAAAAACTCTGTTTGCTAATGTGAGAGGGTGATAAAATGTAAATTGGTAATGACAGGACCCATTGAACAGGGTGGACAACTCAAAGGTTGTATTGTAAACTTGCAATGATAGTTTTTAAAAATTCCGTATTTAAGTTATTTAAGACATACACACCCCGAATCGGTTTCAAATTAAGGTCACCTTAATTTGCATAACAATAGAATAGAGTTTTGTGAATGAAATGTATGTGACAGCGGTGTAACTTCAGGTAGTTTATTAGAATAATAAATATAATAGAATAGAATAGAATAAAATTTATTGATGCAGTAAATACATAAATAATGTTTGCATGCGTCAAGTCCATGGTAACACATAGTAGTAAATATAAAAAAAACAATATATGGTAACAGTATGGTCAATAACATAACATAAATACAGAACATAGTGATACAACAATATATAATTATTAGACAGACGACGAATTAGATAAAGAGTAGAAATAATTAAAATATTCTTCAAACGTGTAAAAGGCATTTTGTAAAAGTATATTTTTAATTTGTACTTTAAAAGTGTTTATACTCATGTCAAGAGTCTGAAACTAATTAGGTAACACATTAAAAAATATTAAAGATAGACATAAATAAGAGTTCTGCGATTTACTTAGTCTATATTTGGGTAGCCTCAAATTTGTTTTTGCCCTAGTATCGTGGTAGTGTATATCTTCCTGCTTGGTCAATTTATTTTCACCCTTTAAATTTTTGACATAACACAAACATTCGTATATGAAGCAAGATCGCAGAGTTAATATATGGAGAATTTTATACTCTAATACTATTTTTATTTTTTATATTCTAATTCTAAGTAGATATAAAAATAATAATAATATGAAAATAGATAAATTGGAATAAATATTTTTATTTATAAAAAAATCGACTATTTACAATACAACTTAATTATTAAATTTTAGCCATCATATTCCGAGAAGTCCGATGGACTATCGAGAAATAATAAGGGGCTCTACAGTGTTATCTAGCATGTTATCAGCTTCCCACATTCTTTCTTCTATTCCAATCACGTGTTCGACCCGTTTACTCCATTTTTCGCAATCCACTGTCTTTATTTCCTCTTGCAAGAGGTTTTCAACGTCTCTTATTTTGAAAGTAGTGTTATGCCTTGCTACAAACCCTTTTACTTGCGCCCACACCAGTTCTATAGGGTTTAATGCACAGTGATATGGCGGAAGGCGAAGTACCATTATATTCCGTTTTGAAACTATTTCGTCGACAACAAATTTCGTAAAAACTTATATCCTTTTTCAGCATATATTTGTGAAATGGCTTCTTATTTAAAGTAAGCCAATTGATGATGTAATTTTTTTTGCACGAAGACGTTGGTATTTTTTGGATTTTCTTGAGTGGTAGTTAGCATTATCCATGACTACACTCTGTCCTTTTTTCACTGGCAGCACGACTTCGTGGTCTCAGGTATAAAATGAACATAAACCATAGGCGTTACATTTCTTACCAAAATATAAGACGGAAATTCAATGATACTTATTACGAACTTTTATACTGTAAACACGAATTTACTAAAGAGCAAGTTATGAGAATATGGTTAAATACCTAAAAAAATAATATATAATAATACTAATACCTATTCCCCTCACCGCTTGTTATTATGAAGGAATTGAGGTAAATATTTGAGCACAATTACTATAGTAAATAGTCAGGTCGAAATAAAATATTCAGATGGAAATTCCCGAGATACACTTCTACTGTACATTCATTTCTAAGAATCGGACATTATCACAAAATGAGGGTTCTTAGTTAATACCTCATAATTAAAATTTGATAACTTCTCAGGTAAAACCAATACAATTCGAAATTGTTATTATGAAGGATCATGAATGCAAAGTGGATGTACCTGCTCCATTATAGAATCATTAGTTGGTATCAAAAGCAAATAAATAAAGGAATCATGGGTTTCCCCCGTCGGCTAGTTTCTACAAAATACAATAGAATACTGTTTTGCTGTGGAGGGGAGTCCGTGACGAGCTACTGCTTATTCCTAATACGTTTGTGGTCTTTGAGTAGTATTTATGAAAATGGCATCGGGTGCAAACTTTACACTAGTTAAACCCAATACATGTGTTGCATACTCTGTAAGAGAAAAAACTATAGTGCTTAATGTACATGATGCACAATTTACAGGTTTTTAAACGAGAGGAAAAGTGAGCCATTAGTGCACCAAAACAAAATTCAGGAAGGAAGTCACTTGTTTGTTTGAAGGTTGTAGACGATGTGGTAACTTGATTACTATCGTTTCGGACGTCCATCGTCTTAATGGATTTAAAAGGTTTTCACGACGTTTCGAATGCTTGTATCTGCAATCGTCTTCAGTATTCACCTGAAGACGATTGCAGATACAAGCATTCGAAACGTCGTGAAAACCTTTTAAATCCATTAAGATGATGGACGTCCGAAACGATAGTAATTGAGGAAGTCACTATAATTCTATGACTTTGATAGGGCCGCCATCCGAAGGAAAGTTCACTCTGTTTATATAAATGAAGAGATACCAACAATAGACAAAGTTCTACAGTCAATTCAAGAAGACGACGATTTACCGAATTATGGAAAGTTATACACCAGTTGGGCTTTTCCTGGAAAAAGCAGAATAGGTAAAGACGAAACTATGCGTTGGAGAAGAAATTAATCAAGGACGATCAGGAAGTATCGATCTGAAGGAAGGCCAATTTATTATTTGGACGAAACATGGCTTAACGAAGGACATACTGTGCAGAAAACATTGGTCGACACTAACATCTAATCTTCCCGCCAAGCAGTCATGGAAGGATATTCCACTGGGTTACCTGCACCGATCGGAAAATTGCGTAGGTTAATTATCACCCATATTGGAAATGAGCATGGTTTGTCAATGGTGGTTTGCTGCAATTCGTCTCGAAATCAACAAAATATTACCACGAGGAGATGAATGCGGATGTGTTTCAGGACTAGTTTTCACAAATGATAGAGCTGTTGCCTGCGAATGCCGTTATTGTCATGGACAAGCGTTGTAACATCAAAATGGAAAAAAACAGCTATATTTGATTGGTTACAACAGAAAGATATCCCACATGATAATAGCATGGTAAAAAAAGAATTATTATCCATTGCGAGACAACACAAAGCAAACTACCAACAGTACGTAGTTGACGAAATGGCTAAATAAAAAAAGATGATTGTATTATGATTACCTCCATACCATTGTGAGCTCAATCCTATCGAGCTCTTATGGCCTCAAGTGAAAGGAGACGTTGCTAGGAACAACACTACTTTTAAATTGGATGATGTACGTCAGCTTCTTCTAGCATCGTTCTCCAAACTGACAAGCGACAATTGGAAAAATGCTGTAAATCATGTATTAACAGAAGAACAGAAGATGTGGGATCTTGATAATGTAATTGACCAAACTGTGGAATCTCTAGTAATTTCAATAGGACCCAAAGGTTCATCTGATTCGGATACCGATGATCACTGTGAAATGGACATTTAGGTAAGTAACTACATACATTTATTACCATCACTATTATCAACTAAAACATTTTAGGTGAGCTGCCGAAGTCGCGCACAGGACGCAGTTATAATAGTTTGACAAGTGTAACTTTGATACATCCAATAATCGATGAATTGTCAATTATTACTCTAAATTTACTATTGTTATAAACATGTATTGTTTCTTGGAATGTTTTATAAATAAATATTATTAAAACATGGTTTACCGAACGCACGTCACTGATCAAAACTTTTACCATCGATGCTTTGTAATAATTTCATCGTTCTATTGTAATTAGAGATAAAACAGCGTGGACTAGAAAAGTAAACTCGAAAACACATGAAGTCCCATCAAAACGTGTTTGTTACCATGAAATTTATTTGAGCCGACGGTAAACAATTTTTCGCAGATTTGCATTTATAATGAGGGTGTTTACCTGCCAGTGAAAAAAGGACAGAGTATATAACAGACCCAGGAGGAAGTATTCTTCAAAAACATCAGCGTCCATGTCTTCATGATAGTCTCCAGTCCGTTTTGATTCAAATGCCATCGACAAATCCATTTTTGCTACCAATGTGAGTAATTATGAATCTTTTACCTTTTCCCCAGGGTGCTTTTATTCCAGTGGACCATCCTTCCATGAAAGCTTGCCTTGCGCATTCTATATTTTCATCCTGCAATATTTTCCCAACGGTATATCCTTTATTTAACCAAGTTTCGTCCATATAATATTCCTGTTTTCCCTTCGAAAATGTCTGCCTCAAATGTCGTCGTTGCCAGCAGATGATTTCGTCTTTCTTTATTAAAAGTGATGTTCTGTTTTGAAATTTTTCATAACGAAAATGTATTCCCTTTGAAGTTTTCCACACTTTCTGCCTACCCATGGGTAGAATGAAATAATCCTTTTTCATTTGAGACATAATTTTGTTCAAGGTAGGTATTTCTTTTTTTAAGTTAAACGAGTGTATGATTCTTCTGATGGCAGTCTTTTCATCCTCATTTATTACAGTTTCTTTTCTTCCTGTACTCCTCTTTGAAGATCTGGTGGGGTCGCGTTTGTTGAGTTTTGGTGGCGAATAGCGTTGAACACATTGAAAATAATAATTTTCTCATTTTTAGAAAGCGCACTTTTACTAATCCGTTTCTCAGCAACAAATTCAGAAACACTAGCCATTTTCAAGAACGAATTGTTCCAACAACTGCCGGAAAGTATATTATATTGTAAGTATATTGTCAAGTTCCACCAGCATTGACATATCAGCAAATAGCTTCCACAATTTCCAAAACATTCTGAAAACGCACTTTTTACAATTAGAGTACCACTGAATATCTGCCAAGTTGTATTTCAAACAATAGGTTTTTCTATAAATCTTTATCATATATATTTGTATTTCCAATAATTATTTTCTCATAATTATTTTTCTTATAGTTCTCATATCATACTATTTTTTTTCTTTTATTTTAATATCAATAACTACTAATGGGATACATTTTTTTGGGCTAGTCCTGTTTGTATCTCACAATAAATAAATTAATTTGTCAAACTTTTGACGTAAGGAAAAGATAATCAGGTAGGTGATTGTGAATTTATTATTTTATTGTACCGGGAACAGCATACTTAAGCGTTGTCCATTGTTAGGGGCTAATCATATCGACAGTCACTAAGTTGGTACGAAATATCTTTAAACCAATTTTAGTGGTAATTGGTTATATTTGGACCCATAGATATCCTCCATATTCGAAGGGCTAGAAAAATGGTTAAATTAGGAAAAATTTATATTTTTTTCTGAACCGCCAGGAAATGTAAATAGAAAAACAAATGGATGTCGCATTAAAAAGTTATGATATAACCAACCTTTTTTTTCTAATGGGACACCCAGTATATTATTGCATATTTGGGTTCTCCGGGAAATTCTAGATATGTTTCATTCATGATGTCATATAGCTATTTGCACTTTCCTTTCTTAGTTTTTCATAAACTATCCAATGACTTCAACTTTAGATTTAACCTCGTACGCCTATGGATTACGGCGAAGACGACTCGGTTTTGCAGTTCAATAATTATTTATTACTCTCTCACATTCGGAAACAGAGTATAGCTTCATGTAAATTAGATTCTTGATAGAAATGCGATTTTAGCTTCCTAAAAATAGTGCTTAAAATTTTCTCTAGCGTATTGAATCATAGTTCATTTTAGGAATATGAATCAAAATGAGAGAATTAGACCATTGAACACATAGCACAAATAAGATGAATGAAATTGAGAACCTTATTCCAACTTATATAATACATTTATGTTAAATAACATTGTTTCATGATTTTGTACAGTTTTTTTGTGGCCCAAATATGCATCATCCTCATTTTTCAAAGAATGGGGGTCTTAAACTTTGTAACGCACAGTATTTAATAAAGCCGATTCGATCTAGAATTCATTAATTTATAACAGAAGTAAAAAATAATTCCAACAAGAAAGCTGATAAAATTAACTAGTCAGCTTGTTTATTATGGAGTTTTATCATGTTTACAGCTACATCTGGAAGAAATTATCACATATGGACTTTGTTATCGCTTTCATAGGGTGCTGCAGGTAGATAAAAAGCGGATGTTGTGATTATGGGACGAAGAGGAAATGTACATAAAGTCTTTCGTGCATAATGATGAACCTTTGGAACAGCCTCAATATAACGTTGTTCTAAAGTATTTCTAATTCAAATCCATTAAACTAAACTATATTCAAACCGAGGGGGAAACAACTACCCAATATATGTACACCATAATCAAATATCTGATAATGAACAATAATTAAAATATATTTAAAAAAACGCACCAATGAAATATTTAAAATATATTTAGGATAATGATAGTATTTAATGTACTGAAAATGTATTTAAATAATTAAAGTATACTGAAGCTATTTAAAGTACTAGAGATGTATCGAAAATAATTGAAAATACTGAAAATTTACTTAGTTTTGAAATGCAATGAAAATAAATGGAACGTAGTAATATTTGGGGTAATTGAAGTAATAAAAACGTGATGGAACTAAAGGAATCAATGATTTTGTTATAATTTACCCGGTGTTTTTACAAAAGTAACTAAAGTGTATATCTGTTGGTGAGAAATTAAAATGGAAGTTGTCAAGTTATTGGGACATATTATTATATTTCATTCAAAAATCCTTTATTTGAGGATCCGGAAAAATAAATATTTATTAATAAATAAAATAAATGATATGATAAATAAAGGTCAAACTTGAAACGAAAATGTTTCTCTGTCATTATGACTTATTCACTTTAAATAAACTTAAAATTAATAATGAACACATTTTTGGTAATATCACCCAACGAATGATTTTATTAGGAATAAATTTATATCGTTATTTATAAACATATCGACCTCAAACAAACTATTTATTCTTCACTAGCTGATCCCACAGACGTTGTCCTGTCCAAGTTTCTATATTCCCTAAATTTTTATTTCCTGAAAACTCTCGTCCGCGTAAAATTTGTTTTTTCCTAACTAACTAAAATTGCAAAAAACTTATAACAAAAACCAACCATGTTTTGAAAAATTTCAACAATCTGTATCTCGAAAACAAATCATTTTTCGATAAACATTTCATAGGAAAAAAGTAGTTTATTTTGACGAGACCTACCACATACCTACTTAGTTTTTGTAATGTTCTTAGCAACTTCACTTAGCGCCCTAGGAGCTAAGTAACATGCATCGATATAGAAAATTGTAAATATCTCGAAGACGATCACCTCAGGCGTTATTGAGGAAGTGTACCTTTTTTACTTGGAAAAGGTGTGGGAATAAGGTTTTTTCATAAAAAGTACCAAAAATTTACTGTCAAAAATGTTAGGGCAATTTTAAATAAATAATGACAGCGTACGCAGCGCCCTCTAGATGTTACATGAAAATTAATACAAAATTATGATTTCCCACATCAAAAAAAAAAACCTGGGTACCAAATTCAATTTCAACACCCTGTATCTCCGAAACGAAGCATTTCCGGATACAAGTTTATAGAGACTTTTTTCTTAAAATTGTCTCAGGAATACTTCACTTGAATATTTTAACGTACTTATTTTTTATTTTATTTTTTTTATTATAATTAACGTGTCTCGGCATCTAGTGGCCACTGACACGGGATCTGTGTTACATTCGATTACATAATAGGATTCAAATCAAATTAAATAGTCGACAGTCTTTAAGGAACTGTATCACAGCACTGAACTGGTTAGGTAGTTCAAGAATGTTTTTGAGAGTTCCACTTAGTTTGTGTTTGCGACGGGTTGGGCTGTAATGTTGGCAATCTAAAAGTATGTGCTCAATTGTAAGTCTTACACTATCACAGTATTCAAGGTAGGGGGATTTTGTGATGACATCAGGTAGCCATGAGTGAGCCGGGAGTGGCCTATTCTGAGTCTTCTTATAACACTTTTGTCCTTTCTTGTCATTGGAGGCATCTCCCGAGCGGTAACTGTGGTTTGGATTGTACGTAGTTTTGTGTTACTTGTATCCCAATGTGTTTGCCATGTTTGAATCATTGTTTGTCGAGCTGCTGATTTTAGGTCTTGATGGAGTTGAATTCGCTCTACTGGCAAGTCTGAGGAACAAGTTTGTTTCGCTGCTTGGTCTGCATGTTCGTTGCCGGTGATACCTACATGAGAAGGGATCCAGATGATATTCACATAGGTGCCTCTAGTGTGATGGTGGTGGCAGGTATCGAGGATATCTTGAACTAAGGGATGTTGTGAGTAGTTGTTTTTGATGGAGTGTATTGATGAAAGGGAGTCTGTACATATGGCGAGCTTACTGTTAACGTGTACTGGAGTCCTCAAGGCTTGTAGTATTCCATATAGTTCAGCTGTGTGTATACTACATACGTCAGGAAGTTTGTATGTTACTATTGTTGTATCTGATGTAGTAACAGCGCATCCGGCCCCATTAACTTCTTTGGAGGCGTCAGTGTATAGGATTATGTCGAACTGTTGGTGATTTATCAGTTCTCTGAATTTTTGTCTGTAGACTATGTTAGGCGTTTCGCACTTATTGTAGTTACTTAGGCTTATGTTTAATATCGGCGGTTTTTTGGTCCATGGAGGGGTTTTAGAAAGTTTTATGGGAGTTGTAACTGTGAGGTTAATGTTTCTTAAAATGGGATATAATATTTGAGGGGGTGAGAGCGGAGTTCTAGGTCTGTTTTCAGGAGCTGGTTGTATAAGGTCAATTGTTTTAAATACTGGGTTTTGTGAGTAGGCAGATATCCTGGAAAAATAGGATAATAGTTGGTATTCTCGTCGTATGAAAAGAGGTGGTTCAGAAGATTCAATGTAGATGCTTTCCGTCGGACTGGATCTAAAAGCGCCTAGACATATTCGTAATGCTGTGGTTTGAATTGTGTCAAGAGATTTGAGGTACGTTTTGCAGGCGCTCATATAAAGAATACTTCCATAATCTAGTTTGGAGCGGACCAGTGATCGGTAAATCCTTATTAGTATTTCTTCTTCTGCTCCCCATTGGTGATGTGCTAATGATTTTAGGATGTTGATCCGCTTTAAACAAATAGCCTTAGTCTCCTGAATATGTTGTCTCCATGTGAACCTTTTATCAAAAAGTACTCCCAAGAATTTGTGTTGACCAGTCACCTGTAACGGATCCCCATTGAGACTTAATTGTGGAGGAAGGGGGTTGAGTCTTTTGCTGAACTGAATAACTTTGGATTTGGTTGTTGAAAAGCGAAACCTAATCTGAGGGCCCAATTGTGGATGCTATCTAGAGCCTTCTGAAGTAAGGTACAAGTACTAGCCGTGACTTTGCCTTGGCAGTAGAGAATGAGATCGTCGGCGTATAGTACGTATTTGACAGGTGAAATTATTGATGAACAGATGTCATTGATACTCATCAGGAATAAGGTGGTGCTAAGAACCGAGCCTTGTGGTACTCCATTTTCTGGGACATGTGAAGTGGATGTTTGCCCGTTTGTGACCACTTTGAAAGATCTGTTGGTTAAGAAGTTTTCTAAAAAGGAGAGAATGTTTCCAGTTAAGTTAAAGTCTGAGAGTTTTTCAAGAATGGAATTTTTGCGAATCGTGTCGAAGGCGCTGTCAATATCTAGGCTCACGGCAATTATGTCATTTTTACTTTCAATAGCTTGTGAGATATCTGTGTGTAGAGTAACCAGGTTGTCCAATGTGCATCTATTTGTTCGGAAGCCTGCCTGCGCTGTGATTAGAAGGTTGTGTGATTCTAAGTACCAATGTAGGCGTCTATTAACCATTTTCTCGAGAATTTTACATAGTGTGCATGTTAGAGAAATGGGCCTGAAGGAATTTGGAAGATTGGTATTCGAGTCGTTCTTTTTGATTGGTATTATGAGAGATTCTCTCCATAGAGCTGGAAATTGTTGGCTGCACCATATTTTATTGTAGAGTTCGAGCAGTTTAGTTTTTGTTGCTGAGTGTATATATTTTAGGAAGATCATCGGTATATCGTCTGGTCCTGCAGCTGTGTTCTTCAGTGAGAGTAGGACTGAATTTAATTCGGAAGGTGTGAAAGGAAGATTGAGAGAGTGACAATTGTAAGGGTTTTGTTTGGGTTGAGAGTTGTTCGTTGTGTTAGGAGGTTCGGGGTTGGGTTTTGTTTTATTTTGAAAGTGTTGGGCAAGAATGTTGGCGATTTGTTGGTCATTGGTAATGACTTGACCCTCGTGGGTTAAGCCGGAAATTTTAAAACTGGTGTTTTTTCCTTTCATCTGTCTTATCTTGGTCCAGATTTGAGAAGGAGAGGTATCGGACGTTATAGTGCTTGTGAATTTGTTCCACGACTCTCGTTTACTCTGTTTTAGAACCCTTTTAGATTTCGCTCTCATTTTTCTTAGGTTTATCAGGTCTGAATCATTTCTAGTTCTTCGGTATTTATTGAGCGCCTTTTTGCACTCCTTCACTGCAATGTTACAAGAATCATTCCACCAGGGAACGGTTCGTTTTGTGGGGTTGACGGAGTACTTTCCTATACAATTTGTGGCAGCTGAAATTATGGAGTTGGTCAGTTGTCCAACAGCTTCGTCTACATCGTTCGAATAATTGATATTTTCTGTGTTTTCCTCTAGCGTTTGGCTGTAAAGTTCCCAATTTGCATTTGCGATTTTCCACTTTCCTTTAATGTTAACTTGTTTTGATTCGTTGTCTGAAATTAGGATAGGGAAGTGGTTACTATCATAAAGGCTATCAAGCGTGTGCCATGTTAGTAAGGGTGCTGTTCCTGGATCTGAGATGCTGAGGTCTATTGAGGAGAAGGATCCGGATTGTACGTGAAAATATGTGCTGCGGCCAGTGTTTAGTAGATTTATATTGCAGTTGTTAATCACGTTTTCGATCATTTTGCCACGGCCAAACGTACGTTCTGAACCCCACATTGTGTTGTGTGCATTAAAGTCACCCACCAAGATAAAAGGTATGGGAAGTTGGCTTATGAGATCCATAATGTCTGTGTCTCTTGCGGTGTGGTTTGGGGGGATATATACACTGCAAATTACGATTTTATTGGGGCACCATGCCGTGATGGCAACTGCTTCTAAGTTTGTATTTAAGTGTAGTTTTTGATGAAAAATGTCATTAGAGACAAAAACCGAGGATCCGCCACTGGCACGTAGATGGGTAGTTCTAATGAAGTGATGTCCAACGTAACTTTTCAAGTGAGGGTTGTGAGTCTTAGTAAAATTAGTTTCTTGTAAACAAAGGAAATCTGGTGAGAAATCAGAGATAAGCTGTTGCAATCGTTCCAAACGAGGGTAAAAACCATCGCAGTTCCACTGTATTAGAGAGAGGGGCATAGTGTTAAAATTTTAGTATGACGATCTCTGCGACTGCTGTGAGCTATCAGAATCATCATCGTTTGTCATGTCCGAATTCTCAGTCTCTTCAGCGTCGGGTTTAAGCTTCTTCTTAATCTTGTTTGTTATACGGGTTATTCTGTTCTTTATGGACCTGTCTGTGAGGTCGGGGTAAATTAGATTTAGGTTTGAGACTAGGCCGTTGATGTCATCTGTGTGTTTTCGGGCTTCCATGTACGGATCAGAGTTACCAAAGGTATTTTCTAAAAAGTCATAAAGGTTTTCTATGGGCAGTATGAATGCGTTTGGCGTTTTCTGATAGGCTTTTGCCATACATTCTTTCATGGATGTTGTGAGGTTAGATTCAGTAGCTACACCCACCTTGCGCTTCTTCTTATTTGCTTTATAAAGTGCTGTCGGAATTAGATTCAGTAGCTACACCCACCTTGTTTTATGGGAATGTCCGCGTTTTTGGGTTGGGGTCAGAACGGCAGGGGGCTGATTTATTTGTGGGATAATCAGGTCTTCATTTGAGGTCACTTCGTTACTTTCTATTAGGTTTGTGGATAATACCTGTGAAATTTGTTCAGGCAGAGTAGGTTGTGACAGTAAATTGATTATTGGAGGATTTGGGCACTTAGAAGCGATGTGTCCAGGTTGCTTGCAAATGAAGCACTCCATTTTGTCTGTAGACAGAAAGATTCTGTTTTCGTTACCGTCAAATGGAATGATTAATGAAGTCTGCAATTCAAAGTCGTCTGATGGGGGAAGAACGTAGACTTGTCGTCTGAAACTTAATATATGGGAATATTCGTCGCCTGGAATACCAGCTCTCAAAAACGAGACAGGGGAGGTTAACTGTAAACCAAGATTCTTTATAGCGTTCTCAGCTAGATCATGAGATATATAAGGAGGTATGTTCGAGATGATAATTCGTTTTGTCGGGGAAACGAGTCTGCGGATGTTTATAAAATTATTGTTTATAGTTACGGATGGATGGGATTTTAGAAGATCGTCAACGAGAATAGGATTAGCTAAATAGATGCAGATTCTATTATTCGAAATCCTTGACGCAAAGGAAATATGTTTGGGGCCTACAATATCGCCTATTGCCTTAACATAGTCGAATAACTTCAGGTTATCATCGGCGTGCATCACTATGGCTTGATCCTTTTTTGGGAAAGATGGTTTAGGTGCTGTCTTAACGGCTGTTACGTAACTGGTGCCTGGAGCTGGATTGTTGATATTCATATTGTGCAACATTTTTGTATCAGTGGGTTGAGGTAGAACTGTTTGATTTATTGTTGCCCTTGTACACCAAAGCAATTTATTAGGTTGGCTTAATTGATTTCACTTGATGGTTTTAATTTATTGTACGGCAATATATCCATATTGAAATACTGCCTACGCCTCTGGTGATGAGGGGTAGGCAAGAACTGAATTTTGTCGAAACTCAATTGATGTCTTGGCTGTTATCAGATCGTATGAATAAGTGGAAGCGTTAGGATAAAAACAACCAGGTCGGCGCGTCAACAAAAACACGATTTGAAAGTACGTAAAAATGTTCAATACATACGTCGGTTTTTGTAACACTGATTGACTAGATTTGTTTTGGTAAATCACTAGTAAAACAAAAGAACTACGGAGCAAAATATAAACGGTGTTAACTCGTTCAAGCACTCGCTCATTCTCTTAACGTACTTATGTTACACCCTATATTCCTGAAAACTTTTCCAGGACAAATAAATTTCCAATAGTTTTCCTAAAAATCCTTTCTTTCCTAAAAATCTTATTCGGAGTATCACGAACATTCAAAAAACAATTAGCCAACTTGGTCCAGCCGTTGTTTTTATAAAATAAAAAACAATGTTACCCCGACCGGGATTCGTTCCTGTGACCTTCTGCTTGGTAGGCGACAGTCTAACCACTGAGCTATTTCCTTTTTGGTAATAAGTGACTCGATAGTCTTTTTCTTCGCCAAATTTCTTCAATATTTTCCTCTTCCTTTTTGGTTTTTTGTGCGAGCGTGTACAAACAAATAATTGTAGACTGAACTGAATCACAAATATTTTAAATATATTCGAGGACTGAATATGATATTGTAATATTTAAACTGTTATGAAATACTGAGAATGATATTTTGGTAATGAAAACAATATTAAAACTATACGTATTTCTTGGAAAAACTGACAAATATTGATTTTTTTAAAATATATTGCATATATTTTGATAGTGACAATTCAACGCATGTATGAAAGATCGCATATACCACAGTGCAATTGTCAGTTTGACAGCGGCAAACTTTCACAGCGACAAATGTAGTAGTGGTTTTTTCACTTATTCATTTGTTTATCAATTATCGCGGTTTTGATTGCCAAAATAAATAAAGTTTGCATTGATATGTTTCTAAATTTCTTATTCATTAAATTGTCCTGCCGAATTACACTCGATGTTTGTATTGATATCGGGTAAATTTGTGTTGTTCAAATTCTAAACTGTTTCCTTTAGCAATTTGACTCGAAACCTGTCAACCTAAAAACGCTCCACCTTCGGTGTCGCGTTTTTAATAGTTGACAGTTTTTCTCGTCTAATTGCTAGGCAACAGTTTCTCATTAAACAACCCAAATTTACCCGATAAAATACAAATCTCTCGTGCAATTATAAGTGAAAATAATATTTAAAGTATGAAGTGGGTATTTTTGGAATAAAAGTAATATTTAAAGTATCAAGTGGTATTTGTTGATACTGAATTACTGAAACTGATAATGAAATAATTTAAATACATTTAAGTTATTTTGGTACTGAAACTCGTATTGAAATATTAAATTTTCTGTATGTACACCTATTTTAAGAGTTGTTTCCCCCTCGATTTAAACTGAATGTTTTATACCATCAAGCACGGTGATTATATGCCTAGGATTTATTCATAAACTACAAGTTTTCTACTAGAAAGCCATTAAAAATGTTGATTACTAATCTGTGTCAGCTGGCATATAATATTCTTTAGTATCCTCGTTTTCCACTGCCGTTCCTACATGAACCTGAATGTATAAATTAAATTAAAAATCAAACATATCGGAACCTGTGACCGACATTCTCTCTAACTGATAAGTCGTGTTTCATCTAGGAAATACGTCTAAGAAGTATTATTTTCACATTCTCCTGATGGGTTTGACCCCCATTCACGAAATTCCAATTTTGCGCCGCAGGGTAAATGAATAGTGTACTTTGATTCAGTGGCTCAACAAAATTTATTCTTCTCGAGATTTTTTTCATGCTTTTCAAGAGAATTACTGACCTTCTGCTTCGTTTTGAAGGCAACATGAGAAAATCTCAACGCCTTTGTTCGCTATATGATGAATTTTGGTTTAGTATACGGCCATTTTGATTCAGGTACTCAATAAACTGCTTTTAAAAAACAAATCAATTCTGTTTCGTTCCGAAGTTATAAAAATACGCCGAGAAGAATTTTCAATTTTTGCTGCAACCTTTATATTGTATTTGTATCGCTCAGTAATCTGTTTATACACATTTCACACTTCAAAATTATGATTTTGTATTTTTTCTCGAATAGGTAATTGTTTTCATTAAACAGTTCCAAGAAAACATATACAAATAAAAGTAATAAAATTGTACTTTAAAAAAACTAAAAAAAAAAACGCTAACATGGAGTAAAAAGTTAAAAATAATAACAATAACGTCATTGACCAAAAATATTCCTCTTTATATCATTATGAAAAGTAAATATAGAGTACCCCACGATTGTTTACATAAGACGAATTTTTTGGTCAATTTCTTTATTATTTTTACCATTTTAGTCCATATTGCAACAAAATACTAAAGAAGACTACCGGAGAAAAACTCTTCGATTGGTTCATCCACTGGGAAGGAAGTTTTTGGTGAATGTACTGAGACCAGCCAGTACATTCACCAAATCTTTGTTATGCACACTTTTTTCTGACGATATTGGTGAGAACACCAGGTCATATTAAATTGTCATCGGTTCTTAGTACGTGTTGTTCAAAACTTCAAATAATTTGGATGTCTGGAAGTGGATGAAAAATTATTTCAAAGATTCTGTTACATACATACATTCATAAATACATATAGGCGAAGAACAAAAGCGTGTTATAACGAATTATTTCTGGGCAAGTTTTCAATTAATTTAACCAAAAATATGAACAGAATGTGAATTCTTCTGCGGCGGAAAAAATAAACTTTGGTAGCAATCTTTCATCGTTCAAGATAACCTCTTGAAAGGTATTCATGTTGGACACGAACAGGTTATATTGGATTACTTTAGGAATAATCCCAATGCCAGTTTGAGAGTGGCAAGCCTAGATTTGAATTCAACAAGGGAAAACATACGGAGATGCCTAAGAAAATACAAAATGAAACCATTCAAACCCAAGTTTTTGCATACCCTGGAAGAAGGAGATCAAGAAAAACGACTAGAATTTTGTTTTTGGGCACAAGGAGAATACCTGAGAAACAGACGTTTTTTAGAGTGTATTTTATTCAGCGACGAAGCCACTTTCACGACCAACGGTGTTGTTTCATCTCAAAACACTAGATTTTGGGCAACCGAAAACCCTAATTGGGTTATGAACTGCAAAAGACAATATTCGGAAAAAGTTAATGTATGGTGCGGAATATGGAATGAACGTATCATAGCCCCTTTTTTTTTCGAAGGAAATATAAATTCCATGAAATTACTAGAATTTTTCAGAACTGAACTATGGAATGCTATTCATGATCTTCTTATTGATGAGCGAATAAACTTACATTTTCAATTAGATGAATGCTCTGTGCATAATGCTGGAATTATTAAACAATGGCTAAATGAACAGTTTCCTCATCACTGGATTGGTCGAGGAAGTGAATTGATTGGATGGACACCCAGGTCCCCCGATTTGACCCCACTTGACTTCTTCTTGTGGGGTCTTCTTGTACAAAAAGTTTACAAATTCCGCCCAAGAACTAGACAGGAGTTGTGTGAAAGAATACGTCAAGCTTGTAGAGAAATAACACCCGAAGGACTCAAAAATACTGTAAAAAATATTCGAAAGAGATATGAAAAATGTATAGAATTAAATGGTGGTTTGGTGGAAGCAACAAAAATTTGAAATGTATCGATTAGGGCTAGATAATTATGGACCAAGATTACTCAATTTTGTATTATCGAAATCATTTGTTAGCCATCGTAAAATTTTGAATTAAAATCAAAATAAAGTTTTCATTTCATTCGAAAATTTTTGGTTGATACAATAATGGATATCATAAGGAGCCAATTTCTCGACGTTATGGATATTATTTTTTTTCCAAAAATACCATTCTACAATATGTTATAACTCGAGAACAATTTGTGTTATGAATTCAAATTTCTACCAGAAACCCAACGATCTCCTACGTTTGTGTTGACAGTGTTGCCGATTCTCAGAATGTGTCTGAAATATTCATAAATAATGGTATGTTATCAAAATTAATATTGTTATAACTTTGTTGCCAATGAATATTTTCAAATGAAATTTTAGGTTTTACCTAAATGAAGGATGTTGAATCCAGTGGTGGAGTCGAAATTCCACGAAAAAAATCGCTAATGAAATTTAGCCATTTAGAACATAAAAAAAATCATAGTATGCCTTGAAATTTGGAATTATATTTTGCAAATTCGGTGCAAACGTAGACTTTTTGATACTTTTCCTGCTGAAAAAAGAAAAAATTCAATCGGTCGGAAAATGTAGATTTTATAAGGGTGATCCGGTCTTAAGTGGGTCACACTGTATATATACTTCCGATCGGATAGTATTTTCGAGTTGGGGGGACGAAGATAGACAAAAATATTTCGAAGGGGTGACGTCCGTAATAAAAAGTATTTCAATGAAATCTACATAAAATGTGTATGCGTTCAAAGATTCCGTGAGTGCGGTATTTACAAGAATCACTAAATGCGTTTTACCGGATCCTCTGGTTATGCATTACCGTTACACCACTGCATGGGTTATTCGATATGACCAAGGACGGTCGCGTGGTCAAGCATTCCTTTCTTCTTGGAGAATGACCTCAAGTTGTAAAAAACCAATACCTACCAGGAAATTATTTCGATACGTGTCCATACAGTGATGCTGCGATTTAGTCAGCATGTTTTTCAGTTTCATTGTTCCGAGATAATGCCGGGGTTTAATAAATATACCAGAGTTTAGGATTAGTAGACTTTCAACAGGTGGTTGCACTGAATTATGATGACAGATGAAGTAGGAAAACGTATTCTTTTGCTAGATTCATTTAAGAAATAATCCTTATATAATCCTGTGTCCCAACAAAAACGTAATTCCCAAATATATGCGGAGGGTGACATCGAAAGGCTTGTTTTTTTATTTTGTACATAATTTCTTAAAATTCTAGCAGAGCCCTTTTACAGTGCAGTGTGAGAGAAAAATGGTTCAAATTTAATTAATTTCTTTTGTATACTTACATGTTTAATTTTTTGTTAAAAAGTTTTTATTGTAATATCACGTATTTATAATACATTTTACTTTAAACCTGTATTCTCTTTTAAATTGCATTTTTGTTTCAGGTTGGAACAATATGTTCAGCCATTTAGTGGGAATGAAGCATTCATCAATCTGGGAGCTAATTCATAAAAAAGGCAAGAAGTTGCGGTAGACTATACCAAGATAGAACAGCTGCAAACTGGTAGAATACCAACTCCTAAGAAGAGGCCAACCTACGATACAATGCAGATGAGTCATTTGTACGGAGAAATATGGAAGTGTTTTTAACAGCCATTAGCCACAACATAAGGTTACACCCAAATATTAAATAGATAACATGTTGTGTTACTATGTGTAATAATAATAAATAATAATGAGATATATTTATTGAATTTTTTTTCTGCCTACTCCCCAGGTTTCGCCACTAGTTTCCTCTAAGGTCCAATCTGCCTGAGGAATAGGCAGATTGAGACCTCAGGGGAAATCGCATTCCTACCTAAGTGAGTAGACCTAGGAGTAGGCAGACTGAGACCTAGGTTGGAAATCACTTCCTCTTTGTTACTCTTTTATATATATATATATATATATATATATATATATATATATATATATATTTTCCACTTTTCTTCAAAATGGCTCCAAAATGGGAGTCGAAATTATCAAATTTCTAGACGCGGTTCAACCCGACCTTTCAATATTCAGAATAATGATGACCGCGGAAACCTATCCGAACACACACACGCGTATATATATTAGGGTGCTTCATTTTTGGGTAACATTTTTTTTCTTCAAGTCCCGCCTGAAAATCTTGTAATTTATAGGAAAACAAAATTTTTGAGCATACTGCGAACCCTTAATTCGAATTTTAACCCATTGCTAGAGAATTTTGAATTTTATCCATTAAAATAACATTAAAAAATTATTTGTCATCCGTTTTTCCTTCCGGTCACCAGGTTAAAAATTTTTTTGGGAATTTTGACTCATGGATTATTGTTATAGGTATAATTTCCTACAAAAAAGCCCATTGCGTCGAGTTTGTAACTCCAACGGGTTCGACGAAAAATGTCATTTAAGCTGAATTTTCATGAAAATAGCAGTAAATCGCGTTTATTTGCTAAACTATTGAATATAGAAAGGAAATGTAGGAGGTTTATGCCCTACAATTTTCTTTGGAATATTTTTACGTAGCTCTCATAGTTTAGCTGTTACAGCCACTTAAAACTTGAAATTAACGAAAAAATAAATTTTTTTCAATAAAAACTTATTTATAAAATCCAAGTTAAAAAATTTAATGAAAAATTTGTTTGTCGTATTTTTTGGAATTTTATGGCAGCAAAAATGTTTGAAATCGGTAATTTCACAACGATAACTACTTTTTGGAGTTCAGAATATTTTTAAAAAAAATATACGATTTTTACAGATAGATTATTTATGTCAGACTTCAAAGTTACGCACAATATGTACGGTTTCGTTAGTTTGCCAGTAGTTTTCTTCCATTTGTATTCATGAAATCTCTGCACAACTGCTTCATTTCTCATTAACAACGTCAAAAATAGTTTAGCAAATAAACGCGATTTACTGGTATTTTTATGAAAATTCAGCTTAAATGACATTTTTAGTCGAACCCGTTGGAGTTACAAACTCGACGCAATGCGCTTTTTTGTAGGAAATTATACCTATAACAAGAATCCATGAGTCAAAATTCCCAAAAATTTTTTTTTCCTGGTGAGCGGAAGGAAAAACGGATAAAAAATCATTTTTTAATGTTATTTTAATGGATAAAATTCAAAATTCTCTGGCAATGGGTTAACATTCAAATTAAGGGCTCGCAATATGCTCAAAAAATTTTTTTCTCTATAAATTACAAGATTTTCAGGCAGGACTTGAAGAAAAAAAATGTTGCCCAAAAATTAAGCACCCTAATATATAATATATATATAAAAGTTGAAGAATTTAATGGACATAGCCCTCAGAGAGAAGTGTTAACCGTAGACACGTGTTTCGGGCTCTCTGAGGGCTATGTCCATTAAATTCCTTCAACTTTGTTTTTAACAGTCCCCTCACTATTACTCTCTTTTCATATATATATATATATATATATATATATATTTATATATATATATATATATATATATATATATAGAACCAGTAAATAGAGGGGTTTTGCAGCAAATAAAAGAGAACTCTTATTTAAAGGTTGTCCAAGCTTTCGGAAATTTTATTAATTATTTCCATCATCAGGGAAAATCTTTGTTGAGAATAATTATACAGGTGATGAAATATAATGGTTGACACATTATGAAGGATGATGAATGATGATATAATACAGTTCAAAATAACTAGTTAAGTATTAAAATAAGAATTGTCACAATTTCTCTTGGTGACTGTCATTTCCCCATGTGGGGTGTAGTTATTTTAAACTGTATTATATCATCATTCATCCATCATAATGTGTCAACCATTATATTTCAACACCTGTATAAGCATTCTCAACAAAGATTTTGCCTGATGATGAAAATAATTAATAAAATTTCCAAAGCTTGGACCACCTTTAGAGAGTTCTCTTTTATTTGCTTCAAAACCCCACTATTTACTGTCAGCAACGACTACCCGTTCTCTCTCTCTCTCTATATATATATATATATATTTATATATATATATATATATATATATAAAGTTTCTATACCTCGGATGGGTTGAAATTTTATTATTTAATTACCATTTCCAGGCATTAAAATCCCAGGAAATGTTGACCATTGCCCATCAACAATTATTTAAACATGTCAAAATTATCTCGATATTAATAAAATACTAGCAGATTTTGATACTTTTGCACTTGTTTTCAATTTTTCACTTATGACATTGTACACTTTTACAATTTAATCAATTTTTGGCAATACTCATATCAATCCCGATAAAGCATCATTTCACTTTACCCCTATGTTTAAAATAATTCGAATAACCTTTCGAAAAAGCAGGTGTTCGGAATACGGTGACGATAATATATATTTATATTGCGTAACGTTAAATGCCGTTCATTAGGTTGAATTTTCATTTAGAAATGTAAGAAGAATACATGGATTTATCAAATTTAAATTATTTGAAGCATTGAAGATATAATATTGGTTTGATATAATTTTGTTTCTAAGTAAACCAATGAACATACTAATAATGTAATATCCTGATTTCTGTCACGTTTTAGAAAGTGGCTCATTATTAAAATTATAATGCAAACGAAAGGCGAC
The DNA here is from genome assembly GCA_018342105.1 of Gonioctena quinquepunctata. NCBI lineage: Eukaryota > Metazoa > Arthropoda > Insecta > Coleoptera > Chrysomelidae > Gonioctena > Gonioctena quinquepunctata. The sequence continues at coordinate 15,217 of JAFIRS010002653.1, read as the reverse complement.
ATGAAAAATGCAACTTTTAATAAAATGAGGCTATAGCTGAACATGTTTTGCATTATCAAAGTAATTACAGAATGCAAGTTTACCGTTATTTCCCGTTATTAAAGTGAAACAGAGAAGCGAATAATTCTTGGGGCGGAAAAGAAAGTGCATACTACTGATAACATAGTGGATAGTTGTTAGAAATATTGCAATCTCTACAGTTTATCGAGAGTACATCAGTGACTCATTCATAATAGAATAAATTTCAATAATATCAACATCATTGGGATTTTAAAACTCTTTAACTTCCGAAAAACATACGTCTTAATATTATCCAGTACCAAGTCTCTTTTTTGGGACATGAGGTGTATTGAACTACAAAGCATTTTTTATCGAGTGCTAGGGGTTTTATCGAGGATAAAATCATATATGTTGGAAGTTTTATCGCTCAAAGAATCTTGAAATTTTCGAGAAAGCATTTTGCTTGGAAATTTTACTGAGTGCGATTTGCAGTCTTATCTGATCAAACCACGAAAGCGAAGCTAGAGAGGTTCAATCTTTGCTATAATAAGACCGCTATTTGCACGAGTTAAATTTCCTAGAGGCAAAATGCTTGAGGCAATAAAAAAAAATTGCAATTAAAATCCTCGAATGATATTTGTTGAGAATATTTCCCGGATCACATTTGAAACCGAATCACATTTAAAACAGAATTAATGTTATATTCCAAAATCGAAGGAATCGTTTTACAGATTCATTCATAATGATTAGAAAGAAATGTTAAATGTAGAGTAACAAGAATGAGAGCGAGACGGAATTAGTTCCATCTGTCCCTGCAGTCAGTTATAAGGTTTGTTCGTTTGTCTAGCATTTTGAAAACAATACATATTTCCACGTAACGTAACTCATGAGTATTTTTCTTTTAAACTCTGATAAATGCAACATTGCAGTTTGTTCAATTATGTAGCATTTAGGAAACAATGTATCTTTCTCCAACTCACGTAACTTTTGAGTTGCTTTATGTCGAAATCTCATAAATTTAACTAAATTTGTGGAATGAGCAATGAATCATGTTTTGAAATAAGTTTTAAGAATTTGCTCCGGGCTTTCAATGATAGAAATAGTAATTCGAAATATTGGTTAGTGATACAAATATGTGAAATGTTCTCTTCGTTGAGTGTAATGTGTTCAACCTCCATGAATTCGTAAAATAGCTGTAACCATAAGTGGATCGTTATATTTTCATAGCAGAAAGTTTATGCTGGCGGTTATTGAAGACCCTTTGATCAACCAATGAGGAAAAAAGGTATCTTTGAATTATATTATCATCTCATTTAAATATGAAGTGAACCCAAGACGACCGACATCTTTGAATTACTTCATACCAAATAATTGTGTAGGCTAGGCATATAACTTTGACAGTATGCGTTTTATCGCAAAACAATATCGAATAGACTGTCGTTTTATCAGTATAAAACAGCGAGAAGACGTTTTATCACTAAACTGATCTAATTGGTTCTCTGTTTGAAATTTCGGCCATTTAATTGGCTCAAAAATAATGGGGGAAATAGTCAGTATAAAACAACCGAGAAGACATGTATTTATCACTATAAAACTGATCGGATTGGTTGTCTGTTTGAAATTTTGGCCATTCAAAAATAACGAGGAAAATATTCGAGAATAAATAGCTCGGGGTTAGGTTAAGTTGGCACCATATGGAAAACTTTTTTATTATTTGTTTTAGGAAAAAAAGTTATTTCCTATAAAAAGTTCTGCATGGCCTATAACCTGAAATAAAATAATCAGATATCAATTTTTTGCATTTGTATACGAGGTTTGTTGATAAATGTAAATTTTGCTCAAGAGTAAAGTACTTTTATTTTATACAATATCGACAATCTTTATTGAGAAAACTTGATCTTAATTGAAAACTACGGTCAGATATCCAATATTATACATCTACCATGAAAAAACAGATTTTGTTATTTTTAATAATTCTTCTCTGTATTAGCATTGATAATTTGTGGCTACAGATCAACATTTAATCTAGGATGCACTGACAAATTCTGTGTAGTATCACTTTGTCTTCACGTTGACACATTTAATCTAGAATGCACTGAAAAAACAAATTTTTGATAGCAAACGTCAAAACGCTAGTAATAATTTATAAATGTTACTTTTTAGTTAACTGGTTATCTTCTGTTTAACTTTTCATTTGTAAAATAAATTATTATGATGCATTAATTATTTGAATGAAATAGCAAATTGTTAGATAACTTACCAATCAACCGAAATATCATCATGTTTATCAATACAATAAATGTTTTGATTTGCAAAATTAAATTTATTTTTACCAAAAATTAAAGATAGTTTTTTATGGAAAGTAGATAATATTGGACATCTGACCGTAGTTTTTAATTAGGATCAACTTTCCTCAAAAAAGATTGTCGATATGGTAAAAAATAAAGGTACTTTACTCTTGAGAAAAATTTACATTTTTCAAGAAACCTCGTATAAAAATGCAAAAAATTGATATATGGGTTATAGGCTATGCAGAACTTTCTATAAAGAATAACTTTTTTTCATAAAACAAATAATAAAAAAGTTTTCATATGGTGCCGACTTAATTGGACACACTCTATATCCTGGTAAACTTCAAATGTAATTTGAATTCCACGTAAAATATTAGTTTGTATTTATAGTAAAAAATTGAGATGTTTAACATCTACCTGAAATATGGCACTGGGTGATTTTGGGCATGTTTCGTGAAATATATTACAATTTTTTATTTGATTATCTCCTGATCAGAACCAGTTCGTTTGACCACATAAGTATAGAATTCAATAACTTCTAAATCTACACCTACTGTCAATAATCCACAAAGTTCTGGTAACGAAAACTTCTAAATACATTTATGAAAAATTAAGGACGTTTTCAGCACTGAACGCCCTCAGATCACGTAGTGGACACATTCTTGTCATTCCTCCTCACTCCATCGCAATTTACACAAGATGTTTTTCATACAATGCTGCCAAATTTTACGACCTGTTACTAAATGAATTCACACTGTACACACTGAGTAACTTAAAAAAGAGACTGAAACTTCAGCTAAAGAATAGGCAGTTTTTGTTCTTACGTTGATAGATCCCGTTTCTGTATAATATGAATAAATAACCAATTTGATATAAAAAACTTTTTAACAAAAAATTAAACCGACGAAATACGAAACTGAAAAGTAAAAAATAAAATAAACCTTCTTAGTCTCAATAACTAAGCTCCTAAACTAATGTAACTAATTTTGAGTCGGCGCCAAACAAACAAGCAAATGAATTAGGTAAGGCGTAAAATGATGGCATCGAGTTGCGCGGTGACATTCTGATAATTTTTTTGAAGTAATTTGATGATCTTCGTTGATTGTTCGTTTGACGCCGACTCAAAATTAATTACTTACATTAGTTTAGGAGCTTAGTTATTGAGTCTAATAAGGTTTATTTTATTTTTTACTTTTCAGTTCCGTATTTTGTCGCTTTAATTTTTTGTTAAAAAGTTTTTATTTTTCAAGTTTTTGTGTCTGAAATATACTAATTACTACCTACTTCTTTTTTGATTACTTCCAAAATACTTACTTACCCACATTACTTCAACAATTACCAGTTAAATAATATGATTAGGGTAAAAGCCGGATAGTTGCCACACTTTTTAAAAAGCTCCTTTAAAAAATGTGTACCAATACATTTTTTATTCAAAGTGTATTCTCAAACATAGTTCATTATTCTTCTAACATACCCTATCTAAAAAAAAATTATAAATATTATAAATTTTAAGTAAATCCAGTTTAATATGACCTCTAAAAAAGAGGATAGTTGCCAACTATAGCGGATACTAGCCTAACGTTAAAAATGGTTGGGGGGATACTTGCCCAATGTGAGGATAGATGCCCGTCTGTTTTTTTCCAATAAAAATGAACTTATATTAATATAAATAATCAGTTTTTATTGTTAAATACAATATTTTATTAAGTATTAATTAAAGTTAAATTATAATTATAAAATTATAACATTTAGTGAACATTTAATTAAGTATTAGTATTTACTATGCCGATTACGCTCAATGGGAAACCGACCACAAGCAGAGACGTACTCGATATAATGAAATTTTCACAAGATGATGTTTTATTGACGGCTCGGTTACCAAATTATTTCGCTGGTATAAAATATTATATTTACTAACGAGTATGGAAAGTGGTACTTTATAGTAAATTCGTATACAGTGAGTTTTTCTAGAATACTATTTTTTAAACTGAAATATCCTTTTTATCTTCTAGTAGGCAACAAAGTACAGTTTACCAAATACCAGTAAAAAATAGGTACTTATTCTTGATGTAACCGAAAATAGTAAAAAATAGCTATTAATATAACGAGATTCTTATGCGATTTATAATAGTCGAGGACATTGCTAGGTGACGAGGCGACAGCCGAGTCACCCGCAATGTCCGAGACGGTGTTAAATCGCTAATAATCGAGTTACATTCAAAGCTTTATCGTATCATTGACAACGGCGATGCGAAAATAAAAGCAACAAGGTATTATGTCATTTCATTTTGGCATTTCGAAAGTCATCATTAAAATCATGCAAGATTTTGATATTCCTGACTATATATTAGCTGGAGCCAACACTATGAGGTTCAACTTGCTTCCGGACAAATCTAAAATCCATTATGAAAAAGAATATCGGCAGTTTCGTAACTCTCTGATGTTCGTGGACGCTAAAGGCAAAGGTGTATCCATCAAATTTGAAAACTGTCAAAATATTGTTTTACATGTTCATGAAAACTAGTTCTAATATTATTTGGTATCTAACATATTATGCTTTCGTAACTAACGTATTAAATGATGGTAACTAATGTATTATGAGTAACTAAGGTTTTATGTAGGTTTTGGTACGTTTATGATGTCAATAATTATTAATGAAGATTTCATATAAAAATGTGTTAATCTTCAATGATACGATAAAATATATAAACGTAAATGTGATGTATAACGCCTGATTCAATAACAAGTAATAAATAAACAGTACGGAAAAGTAGAATGTACAATCAATATAGGACACTAATATCTATATGCACGTAATAATGTGCAATACTACAAATATACTTGCTTGTAGAATATAAAATCTAAACTTCATAAATTTCGGATACAGATAAGACTAATTGTTGACATAATTATGCATTTGATGTAAAAAATGGTGGCAAAATAAATGAAATTTAATAAATTGAGTTTAACAGGTACAAATACAATACGAAAAAATAGAGCATATTGAATGGTAAGTTTTGTGTCATTTGACCACATAACTTTATTCTACTGTGGTAGCTCGCATTACCCATCACAATCACACTATTTGGTGGTATATTTGTTAAAAGTTTCTTTTTAAACCAGTTTTCGAACGATTCTGCAGTAGTATCGCCGTGATAGTTAACACGGGAGTCCTTTATATTTTTGGCTGATAAGGCCAAAGCATTTGGTATAAAACCATTTTTTGTTCCAGCATTAATTATTGTAACACGATTTCCTTTATTCGATGGAGCTTTGGCAGTCGAATCCACCTCTATCTGGAACTTCATGTGTCTCATCCAGATAAACAATATCCCTCCCACCATCTCTATATTCAAGGATTGTAATCAAATATTCCATCCTCCATCTTCTTAAACGGGCTGATTCCATAATTATTTGCCGTTAGTCAATTTTTTTCCTTTTAAATCCGTTTCGTGAAATGCATTTTCTGAATGCAAATTACGTGAGAGACCCTTTCCTGTGTCTTATCACACCCCAAACAATAGGCCATTATTAGATTATGGAATTAGCATTTATAATGAGTCAGTCCGAGTTGACCTGTGGGATTAGTACAAGTTTCGTTAAGCGACCTAGTTTACTATCACGTGTATGTCTGTATACCCCTTTTGAAGACTAAACTTTTTTCGAATAATTTGTAGTGTTCAAGATATTTTTCAAAAATTCAAATGAATGGAAGTTTAATGAGATTAAAAAAATCAAACTCTTTCAGTTGTAAGTTTGTTTGAGCCTTAATCATTTTTTAAATTAAAAAAACAGCACAAAGTTTGCATGGACAGTATGTTGCGTCTCCACTTTCTGGCTCTTCTAACCATTTACAAAGTCAAGTGTACTTTAGAAAGAAATATTTTTTTAATTCTCAAGACTAATGCTACTAACCATCGAATATCACCCTAAAAACAACTATTTTCTTAGATAATAATTCGATTACATCTGATGGATTTTCGTACAATGACTAATGTCTGTGGACCCTAATTGAATTCATTAATATCTCCCATTTCGTAGGAAGCATCTACAAATAATATTGTAGGAATTAGCACGACTATCCATCAGATGTAATGCAATGTTCATCTAGGTATAAGCCCCGAAAGTAGTTGTTTGCAAATGTATAATCGACCCTCCATGCATCTTTTGTATAGGTAGCAGTAGTGAGTAGTGAGAATCAAGACATCATTACTTCTTTAAAAACTATACTCCGGTTGAAAGCATCCTCAATGAAATATTAAGCAATATGTTTTCCTGAAAACTGAAGTATCTTCGAGAAAAAAAATTAAGCTATTTTTTGTGATATCTAACAGAAAACAACAACTTTTTTATATCGCTGATGTTTCTATTTACGGAAAAATATTTTTCCGGTTTTCAATTGGGAATATTTTCCTTTCCAACATGAATACCTCACAGGAGGTTATTTTGAATTATAGAATATAGTGACTAAAGTTTTTATTTCAGTTGCAGATAATTTTATCAATATCATGTTCATATTCCCAAAGAAATCGATCTAAATCGGTATTTTGGTATTATAAATATAATAATTTTTCATTACTGCATGTTTGGTTGAAAATAGAAAAATCGATTTTGTATTTCTAAACAGCTTTTTTTCGAATGATACTTAAGAAATTTCAATGCAAATGAAGAATGATCACGCTATGAATGCAGAAAATAGAAAGTAATCCATATTACTTTAAGATAATAAGTAGACAGAAAACAGCACCCTTGGCCCGCATAATATATTTAAATGAAATGTTTAGAAATTAATAGTTCATTACAAACTTCCGGGATTACCTGAAATCGCATTCAACTTTAATAGCAGGTATGAATATATAATACTAAAAGTGAAGGTGAATTAATTCAACTTTCCGCAGCATCATTTATCAATTGAAACAGACATGAGTTTCATAATAAACTTCACAATTAATATCTATATTAAAAAAATAATATCGTAATTTGTTCCTCCATTCAAATATGAGGCGTCTATGGGTATCATACATTAATAAAAGTTTATGTCTGATTTAATACTCCAGAGGAATTCATAGGTTTTGTATAAATTGGATCTTGGAATTCTTCTGGATAGAAAGATAGTATATTAAAAACATCATGTAGATAAAAATTATGTTTTTTTTCCAAGTGTAATTTGTTAAAAATATCTGCAATGTTTCGTTCGTCCATTCCTCAGTAAGGTGCATTCTCAGTATAAAAAAATAGATCCAACCGAGTTGAGTTTTAGTTGTTGACTGTTTTTTTTTCTAACACAATAATTAATCCATATTCAAGAGCACAGGTATGAAAGTCTAAAAATGAAAATATAATCAGGAAAATCTATACAAGTGTAGAAAGGGCAAACTAATTAGTTCACCCCGATAAGTAACTGCGTTCACCAAATTATATTTCCTAAAGAAAAATGATTCAATTAGTCAGTAACTTGCCGTATTCTGGATTTGCCTAACTATAAAAATAGTAAACATTCAAAAGATACTTCTCTATATAGTTTTTGATTGACGTTTCGGGCACTATATCTGCCCCCGTTCTCAAAATCTTCTAAATCTCATTTAATAGTTTGAATAATTTCTTTTTTTTTCTTTTGCAGATTCTTTGAAGCTTTTTCCTCCACAAAAAAATCTCATTTCATTCAATACTAACAAATTCAGATTTTGAATGAACATCCATAACAAAGTTAACGATTTCCGCTTAATTTAATGAAAATGGAATAGTTAAATGTTTTTATTTATATTTTCAGATATTAAAACAAGAAAAATAAACACTCTTCTAGTTTTTTGAATCCATGTGGCCGGTACTTAATGAAAATCCATATTAAAGCAAACAAAAGACACTTATTTCACTATATATGATTTTCACTAGAGATAATATCTCTACCTGAAGAAGCTATTGTATAGCGAAACACATGTCGTGATTTGATGTGATGGTGAGTTTTTTTACAAGGTTTTATTTAACTTGCAATGTTTGTATGTTCGGGTGAAATCTTGCAAGTGAATTTTGACCGACTTCTAGTCGTCTGATTAATTTGAAATTTGGTAGGTGTTCATAATTCCGATGACAATGCATTTTGGAATTTTTGATAGAGAAAAAAACAAAATTGCGGCTCCAATATGGCGGACAAGATTTGTAATCATGGTCCGATTTGATTCAAAATTGGTATGTGAGGGTTTTCGGGTTCGGAGATTATGAATTTTTTGTCAAACTCAAATAAAAGCTTGTCTTTAAAAATGTTTTTATTAGTTATTTTAGAATATATGAATACTGATAACCTAAATTACCAGATACTCTTTCCAGATCTATTGATTTCGGTGAAAAATAAAACATAATTGGTTAAATTGGGGAACTAGAATACACAATACCCCACTGTTTTACTTTTTTTTTATCGATTTCAACAGCATATGTTTTCAAATAACCCAGGTAGTTAAGTTTATGGAGTGCCCATTATTGAAAATATTCAATTACGAATGGATTTTTCTCTTTTACCGAAAGTTACATTTTATAAAAGGTAAAAGTATAAAACCTATACCCAATCTTGAAATCAAGTGAAGAACCTGTATATTTATTGTTAGCCTTTGAGTTTTACTATCCAACCTTTTCCAGAAATTCCTTACTGATTATATATTTATTGAATGTTTAACCACAAGCAAATTCAGAAATTTCACACAATGAGTGGGTATATCTGTACGTGTCGAAATACGAAACAGAACTTCAGATAAAAAACCCCAGTTGTCCTATTAACCTTCTAGGGTGGGTCTACAAGAAAGAAAATGCAGCATGATGACGGATCAACTCTGATAATTCTGAAGGGCAGGTAGGTTAAGAAGTGAAAGGTTTGCAAGGGAAGTAATCCTAGCAGAGAATAATTCTTAAAGGGATTTCACATGGCATGCAAACATTTTCAAATCAGCGAGAAAAAAACTAGACGGAGATTAAACTAAACAATGGCGTCATTTCTATTTGGGAAATTGTACTTCCAGTTAACATATCAAAAACTATAGTCCAAAAATTTTAAATATTTAGCAACGTTAATTTTTTTATTGTTTTTATATGTATTCTTCAGTTTTTACTTCCATTCAATAAAACAGATAAAATAAGACACTATTTCATCTACGATAAATAATATTGAAAAAAATATTCAAGTCAAATCACGTGAGCACTAAGGAATTTCATTCTAAACTCAAGTTGGCTTGCGAAAGTCGTCATACGTTGTGAGATGGTTCTAAAATAGTTTCTCTTCAAAACCTTGGACGTCTTGTAGTTTTCAGATTTAGCCAACCGCTCATTATATTGCAATTTTCTGCAGGAAATTTCATTACACGACTGGCTGGTTGAAAGTTTAGTTGGTATATAATTTTAATATGTTGAAAATATATATATTCTTAGAAAGAAGAGAGCAGAAATATTTTGCTGTAAGTTTAGCTTCTATTTCTCCCAAAAATTCAGAATATTTGTAGATACAATTAAAAAATTTAAGGACATAAGAATTCCAAATTCATTCGAACGCTTCAAAAACAATTCACGTCCACATATTGTCACCAAAAAATAAATTATTGAAATCCATTCTAATGAAGTAATCGACAGAGGAGAAACTACGAGTTTGCATTAATACTTAATTTCCCATTTTGATTCTGCTTGAGAATAAGTAACTACGTAATATTGTAATTATGAACCAAGGTGATAGTGAGTTATCAGAATTCCAATGTTTTAGTGAAGAATAATACACCAACTTTCTATTGTTACTTTGCATTCAAATAAAAATAAAATATTCACTCTTCTACAGATCTATATTTGTTAAGGACCAATGAAACATGCAATATCATAAATAATGTTTATATGGGGTTTTTCAAAGTTGAGACATATTTTTCAATTCGCATAAAATAGGTCATGTTACAAAAATAACCTTAAATAAAAATTGCAAAATAACAGAGATACTTTCAATTGAAATTTTTTTAAAGTTCAAGTAACAAAAAAATAAATGACAGTTTTGAAGATAAAAACTATATTCAGAGGCTAATTTTGACCACTTAGCATTCAAATTTTGGAAAATCCTTACCAAGTATGCACCTACCCTTGGAATCTAACCCGCAAGCAAAATTGTTTTGTCTTATCATACTCTTTGAGATATAATCTGCTGTATAACAGGGGTAGCTTTTGGGTGCAAAATTCAGTCATGAAAAAAAAAAACTAAAGAAAAAAGATATAATAAAAATAACTTTTTTCCGTTTCTTTAATCAACAGCCTTATAGATCAAAATTATTTAACTACTTAGGATTAGAATTTTGAAAAATGATTTTTCAGTACGCATCTATCCCTAGAATGTAACTATCATGCCAAATTTAAAGTTTGTAGGGTAATCCGTTTGGCTTGGAGTTAGATGAATCTGTCACTACTAACTCTTTATATGAACAGATCTTCTACTTTTTGTTCTATGAATTGCTCTCGTTAAAAACGGAATGAAAGGTCGTTAAAACATAATATTCAGCTAATCAGTACTAATCAATACAACGAATTAATAGAGAGTAAAACTATCACAAGAGTTTTCTAGGCTAGATGCAGTAAAGAAACCAAGGTACAAATATGGATGGTGCATCGGGATTGAGGATTTTCTACCAAAAATGAAACAAAACTCGCCTCATTTTCTAGATGAAAGCACGTGTATTTATTCATTCATACATCCATAAAAATGCAAATAATAAAAGTTCAGACATCATTATTATTACTCAAACGGTGTCAGTGACCCAGATTTCAGAAATATTGACGAGATTCTCTTCTTGTGTGATCGTTTTTTACTCATCGACCGATTCTTCAATGAAAGTTCGCTGGAATACTTTTCTCTCCGGAGATAACTTGCTCTGTACTTTATTTTGTTTGCTTTTCAATGTCAGTAGAATACTTTCTCAATAAAAATTTATCTTTTACACGTTTTATAGTGGTTCCAATCTGCATACAACAAATCAATTGCGATATCTTGAATGAAAATTATTTTTGCGAATTGTTTAAAAAATGAAAACAAAGTAGTGTCGAAAAAAATAACTTGCAAAACAACGAACATATTTTATAATGTTAAAAATGGAAACATCCGCAACTGAATATTGAATAGAAATATTTTTCTGTGAATTGAAAAATCCACGATAAAAATGAAGTTACTGTTTGTGAATATATAACAGAAAACAACTACTTCTATCAGATGTAGTTCAATGTCCAGCGTGGCTTTAGCCGGGGAAGTGTTGCTTTCTGTTAGATATTCACAAACAATAACTTCATTTTTATCGTAGATTTTTCAATTCACAGACAAATATTTCTATTCAATATTCAATTGAGAATGTTTCCCTTTTCAACATGAATACTCCACAAGAGGTTATCTTGAACGATGGAAGATAGTGAGTAAAGTTTATCTTCGCAGATGATTCCACATCTGATCTTATGAACATCCTGTTAATATTTTCAAACAAATCAACATATTTCATAACGTTCTTGTGATTTTGCGTACAAAATCCATCATAGTCGCTCATTGTGAGAATAAAAATGTATTTCGAAACTGAAGAATTTCTTCAATGTTTACGATGTTCAGATATATTTTTATTTTTCAAAAGGAAAAAAAATACTACAAATTCCTATAATTTCATAACAGTAATTTTGCGTAGAACAATGTTTTGAGTAATAACTACATATATTTTTTTTTATTTGATAGTTTGTTTAGAATTAGGTGACCAAAGTAGGTGCGCAAAATCCGAAATCCAAATCGGTATTTTTATTGGCCTGTGTGTACGTGCGTTTGTGTTTATTACGTGTGTTTGTGTTTGTGTGAGGGTACTTTATATAAAATATATTTTTGGAATGTGCACAAACTTTCTTACCCCTTTTGGCATCATTTTTGTTGACGATCTCATCTGTAATAAGTAGCAGCTTTTTAATTTATTGAAAATATGAACAGGTTGTTCATAAAATCGGATATGGAATTATCTATGACTGAAAGATAAAAGTCTTTGAGCTGGCTACGGAAATTAAAAATGATAAGGTACAAGGGAAATTTTTATATAGAAACCTTCCTTACTAGCTGTCAAGCAGGTCAAACGTGAATTTTTAATAAAATAAAATATTTGAGTACAACTCTGAAATTTTGTGTAGTTATAGCTTTTAACTGTAGAAATTACGTCAAATAATTTTCAGAAGTAAAGGTAGGCGATTCACGTTGCCAGAAGTCAGTAAAGTTGTAAAAAAAATTCAATATCAAGGTGCAATTCTGGTGATTTTGTTTTTATATTATTTATTGCTGAAAAAAGATGGATATCAATTGTCAGAAGGCAAAATCATGGCTAAGTATATGAAAAATGATAATATCACCAGAAGTTAACGTAAAACGGAAAGCAATTCTTTAAAATTCAAATAATAAGGTGCAGCTCTGGCAGTTTGTTTTTTCATTATTTATACTGCTAATCAACTATATATATATATATATATATATATATATATATATATATATATATATATATATATATATATATATATATATATATATATATATATATATATATATGTATTATATATATATATATATATATATATATATATATATATATATGCAGTCGGTTTCCTGATAGTATTTTTGTCACAGAATCAAATGAGCAGAAAATCTCTATTGATTGGCCTACGTGGTAAACCAGCACGACGGATAATTCGTAAGACTGGCATGGATGTTTATGGTGTCGGTCGTAAAAATGCTCGACGTTGCTCGCCACGAGTAAATATGCCATTTTTGCTCGCCGCGTGCAAATCTATCAGAAAATGTGTTCGTCTATGGCTAGCAATTGGGTAAAGTTTGTTAAAAGTTGTCTGCAAGGGTCCCTCACAATACTTAATCCCCTTCAAAAATAAAAAAATACCTCCCAAGGCTATTATTTCAAACTAGGTAGGTGTTGCAAGACATGTTATAATTCCAAATGTTACCCCTCTATATTTGACCTTGCCTTCAAACAAAGTAATATTTGATCATGTAGAGATTTAGTTAAAAAAATATTCATTAATTTTTTGTTTTATTTATAACGATAATTCGGAATCACACTAACTTATAATAACGACACCGAAAACTCCATGAAAACATCCAAATACTCTTTCCAAATGGTGTTTCGAGTCCATTGCCGATTATTGTTTCAGTCCACATTCCTTTTAAATGAACAATAATTATAGCTGGTACTTATAAGTAGGTGAAACAGTTATACGTGGTCATATTCGCAATGCATATCCTTTATCCTTTACGATCAGTCGGCTTACAATCTAAATAACATTATTGCCAATTAATCAGGCCTCACTAAACAGCACAACAAACGGTTTTGCTTTGTGAGTCATACTCCGAGAAAATTAGTCTTTCCCAAAATGTGATTCATAATTATTATGTTGAAAACTGCATGATTTCCCTGGTACTCTATCAATCAATCAATCATTCAATCAACAATCAATCGTTTATTCACACAAAATTTGTCAAGTTTGACAAGACTGTACACTCTGTAAATAAACATTGGGAAACCCTCAGAAGCAACAGATATTACTTGTATGTGGTGAAAAACAGTTAAATACATTTCATAACAATCAATTATTAAAATCCTTAAAACGAAAAACTTGAAATATAAATCTACATACATAAAAGATTAAGGAGCATAGAAGTAAAAAAAAAAGTATAAATAAAATCGCTTAGAGATTAGCTCTATCATAGAGATATTGGGGACGTGAAAATATAAAATATTACACATATAGTATAAATAAATCACAAAAAAATAATGTATAAATAAATAAAAAAAACTATATAAATAAATCACGAAACCTTAGAGACGTGTAGAAATTAAATGAATCACATGGTCATAAATAAAATAACTTAGAAGTTAGAACAGTTCCAAAGCCATTAGAGATGAATAAAAATAGAATAACTCACATAGGTATTGTAACGAACCTAGGCCGGACCTGTCGCCTCACGTGTTGCCATCGACAGCGATGAGATCATCCCCGGAGATATTCGAGAACCATCCAGTCGCTCTGCCGCGAAAAAACAACGGTCAATATTGGAAACAATTGGAATATGCTAGTCGCCAACCGTCCGAATTCGAAACATCGAGAATGCTGTATCGGAGATAAATAGACAGCCCTCAAGAGGGAGACACAGTCTGAACGAGCCCATACGATCGAGCTATTCAGTGGCGTAGTAATATAAATTTAGTTGTAGATTAAGTGTTAAATAAATTAGTTAAACCAAGTTAAGTTTATTTACGTTACAATTGGTGTTGGAAGTGAGATTTTGAAAATAAACAAGTGATCGTGGAGTGGATAGTCAGAAAAATAAATTGATAGACCTTTCTGTACGCCCAAAATAGACAGTGGCCCAGTTTTCGCGAAGTGGACAATTGTGCGTGGGAATATAAACTGATACACTCTTCGCGTGAAACAGACAATAGACTGGTGGCCCGTGGAAAAGAATTCGCGAAGTGAATTTTTAACAAACTGATAACTTTTCGTGTAAAACAGACTGATACCTCGTCAAAGACAAAATGTGTTCAAGAAAAGTGCGCCTTGCGGATTTGAAGGTAGCGGAATTAAAACAGGAATTGGAGGAAAGGAACTGGAAACACCAGGTAAAAAACAAAATACTCAGGAAAGACTTGCAGAAGGACTTATACAAGAAGGTGAGGACCCGAAACATTTTTATTCGAAGTTCCCGGAGGTGATTTAAGTTTGGTAATGAATAAACTCGAAGAAACTACTAAATCCGTGAAAGAAGAACTGCAACAAAATTCTAGAAATCTGGAAGAGAAACTTCAAGAAAATTCTAGAAATCTGGAAGAAGCTTCTAGAAAATTCAAGAAGCCTGGAAGAAAATGCTAGAAATCTGGAAGAGAAGCTAGAAGAAA